>NW_022046645.1:0-22451 GCF_001654015.2 Drosophila navojoa
AAAAAAAAAAATTTTTTTTTTTTTTTTTTTTTTTTTTTTTTTTTTTTTTTTTTTTGTGCCCCTACAATAAAAATATTATGAAAAAATTTGAAGAAATATGCTGAGAACCTTCCCAAAATAAAACACAAAAAAGGGTTGGCTCAATTTGTACGAGTGAAAAAGGGTTTAAAATTCCACAAATTTATAGCTTCTCTTTTATAATATAGCTCTACATATACATATGTACATATTTAGGTATATATATTATCTATAGAACTAACCGTATAGATATACAATATATACAAATACTATCCTATAGGGATAGTAGTAGTGTGAATACGAATATAAGTTATACTTATATATAAATATACATATATAAATATTATATTCTTAGATATAGCAATGTACTTTGGATGTCTTGTAAAGCCTTTCCCACCTTTAAGTACAGGTTTTAACGTTAGTTTTTCGTTATTTGTTTTCAATGAACTATTGGCCTATAAATAAGAACAATTACTGAAAATTGCAAAGTTCTGTAGCTCATCTAGTTATTCTTATGGTTGTCGAATCGAATAATTTCAGATTGTTTATTGATATTTTTTTTTTTTTATATATATATTTATTTTCTATACGCAATGTGAAACTGATGGGATTTGTGGTTTTTCCCATTTGCTTAGATTGTTGAGCAACGGAGCCATTCGATTCGTTCACGATGCTGCCGCAGCAATATTGCCTGCGCTGGAAGTACCATCATAGCAATCTGCAGACGATGTTCTCGCAGCTGCTGGACCGCGGCTGCTTCTGCGATGTGACGCTCGCCTGCGAGGGCCAATTGATAAGGGCCCATCGTGTGGTGCTCTGTGCGTGCAGCACCTTCTTCGACTCGGTGCTCTCGAACTATGCCAGCGAACGTGATCCGATAATCATCATGAAGGATGTCACCTTCGCCGAGGTCAAGTGCCTCATCGAGTTCATGTACAAGGGCGAGATCAATGTGGAGCATGTGAGTTCCGATCGGCGTACATATCTATAGCTACATGGCTATAGCTCTCTGTTTGCAGGCCAGCTTGCCCTCGCTGCTGAAGACCGCGGACGATCTGAAGATCAAGGGCCTTGCCGAGGTTACCTGGCGCGATGACGACGATGGGCCGCCACCACCGATGCCGGCTGCCGAGTTCCATTCGCCTCCGCGCAGTCTGGCTGAGAGCTATGGCCACGATCTGGTGAATCAGCAGGCGGCGCATCTACAGCCACAGCTCTCGCTCGCACACAGCGATCGGGAACGGGAAAGGGAACGGGAACGTGAACGTGACCGTGAACGTGACCGTGAACGCCATTCGCCAGCGGGTCTGGATAATGTCTTGGGACTGAATGCCGGCACTCGGCTGCCCGATTTGACGCCCCTGCCCAGTGCCAGCGCTGGCTTGGACTGCCCAGCGACCGTCTCGGATCCGTTTCTGGGACCCAAACGCAAACGGGGTCGCCCTCCGCTGGATGACACATACGATGTATTCAATGTGTAAGCTTCATTCTTCATTCATGATTGATTTGATTGAATATAGATGAATATATAAACTGGAATGACTATAGTCGGATTAGGCTAAAGGCTAAAGGTTAAACAGGAGTATATACTACATAATGTAGGAATTGTTATAAATAGATAGATCTATCTATCTAGTATGCTCTATCCATCTATACTAGCTATACACATGCCCAACAGTGAGTTCTACATAGTTGAGAGTTTTAGTTGAGGTATAATCTGGGCAGATATGAAGCTATCATATGTAATATGATTATAGACAATGTTATTTCAATTCGAAAGACAGACTGCTCGGATTGCATATTTCCACAAGTGTTTGTTGATTGTTAGTTCAGTCCAACTTGGATTGCTTACAGTGTAATATTCATGTATCTCCTGCAGCTGACAAGACATACATACATACATATATTTGTATGTAAATATATCTATTATATTGCGTTCAAAGTTCATCTGAGCTGCGTGCCCGTCCGATGGTCCACTGATCCGATCGTTACGATCTAACTAAATATGTGAAATTCGATGTAGTTCGTTTTGAGAGAGTTGTTGGGTTGATTGTGCGCTTTGATTACGGGATTTCGGTTACCCATTTTGGTTTTATTTTCTCTGCATTTCGTTTACCTATCTGCAGTCGCAAATTGGCTCAATATGCTGCGAATTTGGAGCCGGCACAGCGCGCATATTTGGAGTCGACGCGTCCCTTTGTTGAGGAAACGCTGCCAGTAGCACATTCCGCCGCATTGGCATCGCCGCCTGCTGCCTGCCCGCCCAAGCAGCGCCAGCGTCTGCGCCAGCAGCAACAGCAACAGCAGCAGCAACAGCAGCAACAACAGTCGACGCCAGCACAAATGGAGTTGGGGGAGCGCGAATTGGAGGCAGTGCAGGATTGGGCCAAAGAGTCAAGCCCCAAGCTAAGCGATGTGGAGCTAAAGACAGAGCTGGAGGTGAGCAACGATGCGAGCAGTGTGCAGGCAACAGCAACAACAACAACAACCGCAGCAGCAGCAGCAGCAGCAGGAGCCGCTGCCACTGCGCCGCTCTCCGGCTCCGTCAAGAAGCTGGTGGAGAAGCCGGTCGAGCGACGCGAGCGTCATGGCAAGCTGCGCCATGCCACGCGTCGGCTGTACGGCGAGCATGAAAAGTCCGCCGAGAAGAAGCGCACAGCAGCAGCGGCGAGCGAGTCGCCGGCAGTCGAACAGCTGACGTCGCCCGAGCCGGCTGACCTGAGGGCGAGCGCAGCCGATGTCGATGTGGATGCTGAGGGCGACGCCAACTCAGAGGCGTTGCCAAAGCCCGTCGAGGAGATCGAGAATGAGCATTTGGTGGCAAACCGAGCCGATTCGCCAGCTCTGCTGCCAGCTGCCGGCTTTGGTGGCAAGTACTTGATCAACGATCATGGCATGCTGATGGCACACGATTTTGCGCCCAATGCGGTGGCCAGCGCCGCAGTTGCGGCTGCTGCGGCGGCGGCAGCTGTTGCTGTTGCCACGGCGAATGGCGGCGCCGGTGGTGGTGGCGCTGGCAACAACAACAACAACAGCAGCAGCAGCAACAGCAACAACAACAACAATGCGTCTGCAAGTGGCATCGAGCATGCCGGCGACTTTGCCGAGGTCAAGCTGGAGGATTACGATGCAGCCGAACTGCGGCTGACCAACGAGGAGCTAACCCAGTGGCAGGACGTCATCAAAATGGATGACTACTTGGCCAAGGGTCGACGTCCACAGTTCTGGGAGGAGCCATTCACCAAGCGCGTGCGTGCATCGAACTGCATACAGTGGCTGAGCCTAGCTAATGTCTCTCACACTCTCTCTCTTACAGGTACTTGATGCCATCAAAAACAAAAGACTTGAAATGAAGAAGGCGGCTCGCATCTTGGGCGTCTCCTATGGCACGCTCTACGGGCGCTATCGCGAGGTCTACGGCTGTCTGAAGCATCCCTACAGGTAGGTCTCATATGCTATGTCGATTATATAGATAGATATGTATATATATATATATGTATCTCTAATTTGTTACGTCAGCGGCACCACTTTCCGCAATTCCGTCGCCTCCTCCGCAGGCAGCCAGCTGTCGGTGCAGCCACGATTCGATCTGAGTTTCCGCAGCAGCAACGTTTTACCCACCCAACTGGGTAAGTAATATAGCCATCCATCCACGATCGTATTTATATCTAATCCTCGAAATCTCCACCCTTGCAGAGTTGGGCAAGCTGCGGCAAAAGGATCTCAGTGAGCTCTGGACGCGTCCGCAGATATGAAAACCAACGAAGGTGTTGAAAAATCTCAAACGTCGACCCAGATTGATCTGAACTTAGTGTTAAGCACAATTTCTATAGGCTAACATATTTATGGTCTATATACCCACAACACAAACAAACAAACAAACAAACAACATTCAACAAAAAGACAGTTAAATTAAGCGTGAGGCTAGTTTAAAATAATCAAAATTAAAAAAAAAAAAAAAAAAACAAAAAATGAAGCAAATACTTTAAGATATCCTCATCACTTTCTGCATGTTATAAAACTGTTTGAATATATATATATATGAATATGAATATATATATAAATCCATATATGTATTAGATTGGTATTATCTAACATTCAATGTGAGTGAATTAGCAATTTTGTGTCAGTAGTGAAATTTAAATACAATTTAAATTAGTTTTTCAAAAATATAACTTAATGGGGACAAACACAAAAAAAAATAAATAAATAAAAAATAAATAAATATATATAAATATACATATATGAATTAAAAAATAACGAAAGTACACAATTTTTTGATAATACTATAAAAACAAATGTATTACATATAAACTTTATATGATTAAAACAAAATCACATGAAATATTACAAAAATGTTGTTTGATTTACGCTCCACAAACGAAAAAATAAAGTGAACGAAATCACTGTCAGAGGCTATTACGTGTGTGTGTAAATAAATTCTTTGAAAAATTTTCAAATCGCATTTTAAATCGGAACCGCGCTTTTTCCACCACTGCAGAGTTATCGATAAATTTCCGTTCATTTAACATTTGGTGCCAGTTCCAGTTCGCGAGTCTCGATTAACGCGAGCTGAAAGACACACTAATGTCGCCCATCAGCTGTTTCTGTTGCATTATTTATTTGTTTGCTCTGCAAATTTCGATTTACATAGGTATTGTCCTCCGATATGTATATAAATATGATTAAGTTAAGGGATGTACACTTGATGAGCTGCCTGATAAGTGGTGCCGCTGACGAAGACCAGGTTCTGCAGTTCTGTTGCCACGATCAACGCAAGGAGCTGAGCTACAGCGAAGACCTGCCGGTGGCCGAGTTCCTCAAGCGCATTAAGGTGAGCTGCTGCCTGCGCCAATGACCAAATTACTAACGGTGTCGAACACTTTCAACAGCAACTGAACAAACGCGTTGAGTTCCCAGCAGAGGCTGTGCGCACGGCCCTGAGCAGCGCCCAGCCAGCAGAGGCAACATTTCGAGCAGCCTCACAGAATGGTGCGGAAGGGCAGCAGGAGACGAACCAGGACGACGAGCAGCTGGAGCGGCGCACGGTGCTCAGTTTAAAGTATCGCATTGAAGGCACGCCGGCGCCTCTGAAATGGGAGTGGCACCTGACGTCCACGGACAGTGTCCTACTAACAGTCCGTAGTCTAGATAGATTAGTTAGATTCCTGATCAAATTATATGAGTTCGCTTGCTCTTGCAGTTCTATCGTCACATGTTGAAGAATGCACTGCATACAGCCGCCAGTCTAAGCAAAAATGTGCACTACCTGTTGGATATTGTTAAGAAAAAGGATATAGAAGTTCAGCAATATCGCCGGGATGGTGCTCGCCACTGGAGGAGTAAGACACAAATTTAGCGCATTTGATAATGATTATAGAAATGCTTATCCCTGTTATATAGCTACTGTGGCAACGGAGCCCTTCGACGTGGAGGCTTTCAGCGCCCAGAATAAACAGTTGCTGTCCGCTGTGGCTGCCTTTGAGCCAGCCGAACAAAAGCTGGATGATGTACCAACGGCCACATCCACCATTAAAAGCGAGTCAGCGGGCTGCTCCACTAACGTGGCTGCCAAATGCTTAAGTCCACGCAACAGGTTAGCCAAAACAAATGCAGTTCAAGCTATAAGTTCAACGCATTCAATGTCTCCGTCGATTGCAGAAAGCGCAAGGCAATGGAAACAGGCAAACAACATGTGGAACGTAAGGTGCTGCAGCGTCGTCGTGTACCACAGCTTCAATACAAGAGCAGTGAGAGTCAGGAATCCGAATTGGATGCCATGTTTGGTCAGATCAAAGCCGAATCAGTCAAGACTGAGGTTGAGTCAACGGTGCCCGAAATCAAGGAGGAGACAAGCTCAGACGACGAAGCGCCCAAAACAGAGCTGGATGAAATAATGCAGTTGATCAATCGCACGGAGGAGCAAACCAAGAAAATTCTTGAACAACATCAAATCACTTAGAATCGATGAAGATGGCTGTATTCAAAGCTCTCCCTCTCTATCGCTCTGTCTCTCTCTCTCTCTCTCTCTCGTTCACTCTTTTCAAACTACAGAACAATGTCTGATCCCTGCAATATTTTTAATTGTTTGCAAATTTGTTAATTTTGTATATTGATTGTTCGTTTATACACATAGCTGAAGCTGAGCATATGCATATAAATTTCATGATCTATTGATCTAAATTAGTAAATTATATTATATTAAATATGTAACATTTTTAATGTAATATGTATTATATAGTGTACATAATTCTTATGTAACAATTATTGTATTTAAATGATGATATATTTTATATTTTGTGCATTTTAATATATACATAATATTTAGGTAATTTAAATAATGTATATTACCCGATTTCCTCTTGACGACAAGACAATGATTGTAAATATATTTTTGATAATTAATATATTTTTTAAATGAAACTAAAACTAATGCTATTTACATCAATTTTACATATAATATACATATATATAAATTTTTTTTTTTTTTGCATATATGTATGTATTTAAATTTAATATTCGAGTTCTTCCTGGGACTGAAAGTTTCATAGCACCAAAGTGTGGTCTTTTTACTATATAATATATTAATCTTATGTCAACTTAGTAGCTTCCACTTGAGTGGAACCTCAGTGGTCAATCCATTAGTTTTCACTATGAAATTGTTTATTTTATATATGTATTTCTATTTATGCTGTTGGCTTTGCTGGTTACTCACTCACGCGGTTGGTAAGTGCGTCAATCAATCATAGGCATTTTTATTCTTACAATTATTTATTTATTTATTGATATTCTGTATTCATTTAAATGAAAATATTATGAAATAATACTAAATATAGCCTTGCCTTTTCCTAGAACTTTGCCAGCGAGGACAAGTGGCAGATACTTTAGAAACCATCAAAAACGCGATCTATTGTTTACTTAATACCCTAGTAAGAGGTACTCAACGAAAATTTAGAGTATATACATTCTTCATTATCGGCCAAGCCCTCAGCTCGCTCTATCAGTTGATGAGCTGAAGCTGAACATATGTATGTGTGTACATATATATCGTGTCAAATCATGCCATATGATGTCATATCATATCATGTCATATCATACCATGATAGAGTTGAGAAACATTCTCTTGGCGTTATCTTCATTTGGCTGCAAAAAGGCCACTCGCTTGGATCTATAAATCTTCATTGATTTCGTGTTAAACCTATTGATAGGGCAGTTCATTTGGGCAAAACCATTCAATAATTTTGAGAGTGTACAATTGCAAAGAGTTTATCAAGACAGTCTATCACACCCCTTAGCCATGGCCCGGTTCATGCTCGCTCTGCTCTGATTAGATTATGTCGCGCATGCATCGCCAGATTTAATTGCGACGATACCGAGTGACTAGCGATCGATGGATGGCCCAGTGCCTTTAGCCATGATTGTCCGCGCAGTTAGTTGACGTTGTCAGCTTGTGCCGCAAATACGAAGACTCCCAATGGCTGCCAAACGACTTTTGCTGATCCCGTTAACAATCCTCTCTAGCATCTATCTGACAGCGGATGGTATGTTCTGATCCGTATTACGTTCAAACTTCATTGCTCAATTTCATTTCTCTTGCGCGTGTTTAGGCGGCCGACTGAGCCCACCGCTGATGCGTCCCAGGTTCAATGTGGATCCGGGCCGGATTATCAATGGCACCGAGGCCACCATGGAGGCCACCAGGCACCAGGCCAGCCTGCGACGTCGCCTCAACGACGGCTACTTCTTTGGCACCGGCCACATTTGCGGCGGCTCCCTGATCAAGCCCAATGTGGTCCTCAGCGCCGCCCATTGCTTCGTGGAGTAAGTACAAGCAAGGATTTCACCACAGCCGATCCCCAGTCGAAATACCTCATCATTACGCAATATACGTATAGTAGCTGAAGCTCGAGGAGGGACAGCCTGCTACCAATCCGGTTTGTCCAGCTGAAGCTATACACCTGATAGCTGCTAACTGATCGGCATCAGATAGATATACGTCATAGAGCCACGCAAAACAATCAAGCAATTTGTGCGTAATCACCTACATTCAGATTGTTCTATCCGATCGTTGTATTGACTTACCCTAGGATTAGAGCTGATCAGACTTTCCTATTTGCTTCGCACATCTCAGAGACTAGACCCGATCTGATCTAATCTATCGACATTCTTAATTCCCATTGAGATCTATTTCGCCATCATATATCCCGATACTACATACAGATTGCTCTATCCGATCTTTGTATTGACTTACCCTAATCTCTTACTGTTATCCTGATACTCATATTCCATTACTTCTTCCCATTCCAGCCAGGAAATCTACGATGGCACCTTTCTGCCCAAAGAGGACATAATTGTGGTCATGGGCAATTTGGATCGCTTCGAGAAGGCCAACACCTTGACCTTTGACATTGAGCAGCTGGTGTTCCAGCTGGAAAAATTTGATTTGTCGAACTACGACAAGGACATCGCACTGCTGTTTCTAAGTGGGTCAGTGCCGGCATACCATCCCACGATACGGCCCATTGGACTGACTGCTCTAACGGTGCCGAGCGGTATCGTTTGCCAGGTCACAGGGTGGGGCTACACCGAGGAGGGCTACAGTCCCGACTTACTCATGACCGTCGATGTGCCCATTATCAGTGAGACGCAGTGCATCAACGACAGCGGCCTGGGTCAATTCATATTGCCCGGTATGATCTGTGCCGGCTACATGGAAGGCGAGCGAGATGCCTGCAACGGTGACTCCGGCGGACCCCTCGTCTGTCAAAGCCAGCTGGCGGGCATTGTCTCCTGGGGCATTGGCTGTGCCCAGCCCATGTTTCCGGGTGTTTACACCGATGTCTCTTACTACTACGACTGGATAATTGAGCAAATCTCTGGAGGGGGAAGTGGAGAGGGAAGCGGAGAGGGCAGCGGAGAGGGAAGCGGAGAGGGCAGCGGAGAGGGAAGCGGAGAGGGAAGCGGAGAGGGCAGCGGAGAGGGAAGTGGAGAGGGAGATGGCGATGGCGTCGGTATGATTACATTTTCATTTGGCTTGAGCATTGCAGTGCCTGTGCTGCTCGGCCTATGCCACGTGTCCTAGTCGTAAGTCTAGTCTGTAAGAGGAACTCTATCAGTGGCCGGCTGAGCCCTACGTAGAGCTGCAATTCAGAATTTGTATATCAAATAAATAATAATAAACAAATATTATTCTCTATATAAATGAATGAAATATCAGATTCTCTCTGGGTTCGTAGAATCTCCCAGTCGAGCAGTCTTCACCGGAGCACTCCCAACATCTAGTTGCCTTTGAAAAAGTTTCTAATCTAGTTGGCTTTTCGCTCGTCATGAATTTTCCTGCGTACGGACCTCTACGAGAACATTCAGTCTCATATAGTCAGTCAAACTATTGTGTTCAATTTATTATAAGTAAAAAAATAAATATATTTTTTTTCGGTGCTAAAAAATATGAATTCCATCTTGAACATACGCTGGGAAGGTAAGATGAATGCGCTAGGATTATTTCTCATCGTGCTGTGCAGCTCACTCGGCGTGACCGAGTCGGGGCAGACGGAGGAGAGCAACGCGAACCAGGCTCTCAAGTGGCAGGGGGAAAAGCCACTGAGCAACAATCACTTTGTCTCTCTGCGACGGAAGCCAGCGAATGACTCTTATTATGGCGCTGGCCACGTATGCGGTGGCTCGGTCATTAGCCACACTGTGGTGCTAACTGCTGCGCATTGTTTCGTGGAGTATGTGGTTGACATTTCCCCCCCTTAAGGCAATAGCTGAAGCTCTAATTGTATGTGTGTGTGTGTTTTTTTCAGTCGAACGAGCTCGAATGGCACTTTCCTGGACAAGTCGAATTTCGTCGTTGTGCTGGGCAAGAAGCAGCTGACGACGGACAACGATAAGCCGTTGTTCTTTAGACTGCAAGAGGTGGCGGTGCTGGTGACGATGCTGGACATGGAGAGCTACGACAAGGATATCGCATTGGTACACCTCAACGGCACAGTGCCGCCCTTTATACAGCCCGTTCAGATGACCACGGACACGCATCAGCCGCCAGCCCATTGCCAGATCTCCGCCTGGACCAACAATCAAATGGAATACTCTCTCGGCCATTTGGTCAACCTAAATGTGACGCTAAGCGAGCGGCCGGCCTGCCAGCAGGTCGACCTGCTGCCGGGCATGATCTGTGCGGAAAATGCGAACGACACCCAGCTGGCGGCCTGCATCCCCGATGATGGGGGGCCGTTGCTCTGCGAGGGGCAGCTGGTTGGTATCAGCACGGGGGACATGCGCTGCGACATGCCCAAACAGTCGGGCATCTACACCAGCGTGGGGCACTACAAATCCTGGATAGACGAGTTTGTGCAGCGTTACGATATACGGGAGCAACGACAGTCGGCCGACTCGGATGCGGAAGCCGACCCGGAATCGGATGCTGAAGATGATATGGAAGCGGACGCCGATAGGGATGGGGATGATGATGAATTTGACGGTGGTGTTGATTCTAAAGACCTAACCGATGCCATTGACTCCACCAAGGCGTCAGGGGTCGTCCACACCTTCAATCCACTTAAATTCTATTTATATGTCATATTCGTGTGGAGCCTATTCCGCCTCTAACGATCCACAGTTATGGGCATAATACAACCGTTTCCACTGACACGAGAATTGATTGAATGCCATGAGTAGCCTACTTTTAGGACCTTGTGGTTGATTACACTGAGTGAGTACAAATCGTTGACGCCCACTGAAGTGGGGAACTCATCATATTCTGTATCTTCCCTAGCAGTGTACGACGAAACAAAAACAATTACCAGAGTTCCATCTATGTGAGGCGACGATAATCGTTTGAACTGTTCTTTTTTTTTTCTTGATCTTTTGAATAACCCATTTGCAAATCGCTCAAAATTCCATTTTGGTATTACAATTGGCAAATCTGTGTTTTATGATTCATTTTTGATTTAAATAAAAATTTTGAGTGACAAACTACATATGGGATCTTGCAACTATCCAACAAATAAGTGTACAGGGTATTTCCTAGTCATAATCTATCGGCCAGTGCGGCTCTAGCTGCCTGTTGGGCAATTCCTAAGGCTTATCGGCGATCGTCAATCGCTTGTCGACTGCAATTTAGCCATGTAAACGTCTATCAATTACCCTATCTTACGAAACAAACGTATTGGATGTGATTAGCTGGCATTTTATGGGAGAGCTCTATTGTGATATTACCATAGGGAGTTAACAGATCAGAGCATGTGCTGTCAAGACATTTACACAACTAAATGATGGAATTATGTTAAGTGCATGTTAAGTGTATATATATATTATGTTAATGGCATGTTATCAAAAGTGCATGCCAACTATATGTTAAACGTATGTTATTTGAAACAAAAGCAGTGCTGCTTATAGAAGTGGACGTGACATTTATCCCTAGATGGATTGATACTCAGTCCGTCTTCCACATAAGTCCAGGGTATATCCATGTTGCCAACTTCAAGTGCACTGCTCGCAATTTAAATATAAATAAAAAACGAAATAAACAAAGTAAGAAAACGAAGAAAACAAAAATGAAGAAAATAATAAATAATCTGAGGTCTTATCAATTGCGATTATTATTATTGTGTGTGTGTGTGTGTGTGTGTGAATGTTTTTTATGGCATGTTGTACCTTTATCAGTACATATAACATATAAACAAAAATAAAAAACAGAAGGAAAGATCAACCTCAATATAAGGAAGTAAAAATACTCTTCCCGATTTTTAGAAACACGACAGAGAGAGAGAGAGAGAAGATAGGCTGAGAAAGTGAAAGCAAGAGAGAGAGAGAGAGAGAGAGAGAGAGAGAGAGAGAGAGAGAGAGGGAGAGAGAGAGAGAAATGTACAGAGAGAGAGAGAGTGAGATAAAAAAAATTAGAAAGCGATGGAGAAAGATAAAGCTAATCGAAGATAAGAGAGAGATAGAAAGAGATATTGATTCCCTCGTGCCTATTATGATATTTTCTTAGAGACAGATCTAGATGAGGCCCTCGTTTACATATGCGTCACATACTGCAAGAAAAGTCAAAAATGCCCTTTTGGAAGTGTATTGAAATAAACATAGACCGAAATCAAATCAAAAATTGAATTATCTGGGGGAAAAGCGTTTGCGAATTTGATTTCGTGCGATTTAGAATTGAACTATTTCATTCAGCGTTCGGCTCTCTCTAAAGGTGCGCACTATCTGGCCGAAAGCCTCACGAGCATTGCCCCGCCTAGTGTTGCGTGTCTGGCGATCCATTCTAATAATAATAATCCTAGCTCCGAGCTCAAATAATTCCGAACGATGCAACTCAACGATCAGATCAAGAGGATTCTCAAAATAATGATTTTTGCATTTCTATGCGCCGAAATGCAAACAAGTAAGTCGAATACCATAATGGATTTGTTAATACTAGCTTTGGCATAACTTTTTTTGAGGTTATATAACCGATTTTTCTAAATGATTAAATTCAAATTAGAATTTTCTAATATGTGAAGTAGAGAAATTTCTTCGTAGGTCAAAAATTATAGAAAAATTCTATGAAAGGTTGGGATTGAAGATTTCCAGATAATATATAGTATATATATACACATATAATATAATATACATAAATATGTAATGCATGAGCAAATCAATCGTGTATAGGTGTTACGGAATCTGAAATATAATCGGGCTTCAAATATTTCCACGGTGGTATGCTCTTATCACTATATAGAATGTATGTAAATTAACATTTTACTTTTTATTATATTCATGCATATTCGATAGACTCTGACCTTAGTCAAAATATGTTTTCTAGAAATCTCAATATAAATGGAATTTTATTTTAAGAATTTTCTTTTAATTTAAAGAATTATATGTATATATATATATTTTATCTATGGCATATTTCTAGATAAAACACACGAAAATATTAATTAAAATGGATTGTAGTCCGCAGAAATTTCTCCGAATTATGTATAGATAATATTGATATTGGATATTATAGAGCAGTGAGCAGTCACTACGTCAAGTCTTATAGCTATGCTCAGCTGTTTTGACTGTGGGTGATTCGAAGGCCAAACTACAAATAGCCATTTCGTAGTTTCCGGCGTAACTATTGATAGGCACGCGCGTCAAAAATTTTTAGTACCGTGCAATAATACCAAGAACCCAAACTAAATGGGTAGAGCAACAACAAAACTTTGGTAAACAAACGATCAGCTGATGGGGGAATGCGCCTGAGTCGTTCGCATTGGTATCGATAAGCCCAACGCCTTGGATCACACCATATAAAATGCATTTCACCTGTTGCCAAGGCCAATTCCGAAAGTTTACGATAATCAATGGGGCAACTTTACTTTCACCTTTACTTGAGCTGAACAAATTGATTGATGATGGGCAAGATTTATGAATTGCTGGGAAATATCTTGGTTGTTCGGCTTACGGATTATGACTTACGGCTGAGTTTGGTTCGGTTGAAAGTATGTGAGAGAGATTAGGGTTATATGAGTTGCTAAGCAGAAGCCCTAACGTCTATTCAATCTTTGAGGTTCCCTGCTAACCTTTACGTTTCCTTGTTTCCCACTTTCAGCCTACACGCACTCGGAGGTGGCTAAGAAGCGGCGCATCGGCTCGACCGCATCCGTGGCACCGTATCAGGCCTCGATACGGCTGCTCGACCAGGAGCTGGACTACTTTGGCAAGGGTCACATCTGCTCGGGTGCACTGGTGGCTCCCTCCGTGGTGCTCACTGTGGCGCAGTGCGTCTATGAGTAGGTGTCCAGCTGCTGCTGTGCATTGGAGTCGGACTAATTGCCAAATTGCACTTTTTTGTTTTGTTTTTGCAGCCAGGACAACATGAGATTCTATCATCCAGCGGAGCTGCGCGTCGTGCTGGGCAGCACTCAGCGCTTTTCGCCCACGGCTCATGGCCAGGTGCTGGGCGTGACTCACGTGCACAAGCCGCCCAAGCAGCTGTCCCTGGCCATACTCATGCTCGAGCAGGATGTTGCGGCGCATCTCACGCGCATTCACCCGATTGCCCTGTCCGCGGACAGCGCCCAGCTGGAGGGCACATCCGAGCCGTGGCTCATCAGCAGCTGGGGCTTGGCTGGCGAGGATGGCCACGAGGTGCACGAGCTGCTGCGGCTGTACGTGAAGCGCTCGCCGTGCGGCCAACAGCTCTGCGTGAAGTACGACGAGCAGGCCTATGAGCTGGATGCAGGCGCTCCACTGACCACGGCCAATCAGCTGCTCGGCCTGCGCAGCCAGTCGTCCGTCTTTGTCGATGTCGCCAGCCACGTCGACTGGATACGGTCACAGATCGGCGACGGCTCCAACCAGAACAGCTCCATCTGGGGCATTCTGGGTCTGTTGGCCTTCACGCTCTATGTGATCAAGTGCAGCTGCAAGGGCCTCAACGGCTAGGCTCTACTGTACGGTGGAAATGCCATATACAAATATGTGAAGTCTTAAAGCGAAAACTTGTAGGAAAATGTGATAATTGCTATTAGGGGTAGGCCATAGAATAAACAAAATTAATATGATTTTTTTTTTAAAATATTTTTATAATTACTTTATTAGAATTTTATGTAAAATATTTCTTGAATATATACATTTTTTTTTTTTTATTTTATTTTAAATATTTTATGAATTGGTTTCCAAGTAGAATATTCTATATATATAATATTTTAATAATATATGTAAATCTTTTCTTTTTTTTTAATTTTTTTTTTTATATATTCATTAGGGATATTCTTTAAATTTACTTTTTATTCTAAATTTAGCTGATAACACAACAGATGCATACATAGATATATTTAGAGATTTAACAATAATTTTACACGAGTTCAAATAGACAAGTACTATGTATAAGAGGTAGTCCCGCAATATATAAATATATACTTATCAGGTCTACTCCACTAGAAAGTAAACTGAAATTGCATAACACTCGAAACATTAACTAAATATATGTATATATGTATATATTTTAACATACATATAATGACACTTAACCTGACGAATTTAGCTCATTTGTAGCATGCATAAGGGGTATTCCCGCTACGGCAACAGAACAATGACTTATACAATCGAACAGATAATACACTAATAAACTGCCTAATATCAATTGTAGCAACAATTAACAATCAATTTGAAACAAATGGAATGCGCCTAATAGCTCATATATGAGATCGCTGCTAATCGAGTAGCGCCTTGACCAGGCTGCACATGCGTTGGCCGCAGAGCAGCAGCACCGAGGTGGAGGTGGTTAGCTGCTGGCCGGAGCGTATCAGTGGCCAGGACCATTGGAGGTCGCCCATGTGGCCGTAGGTGCGTTGCTGCCAGCCCTCGATGTGGGCGTAGCTGAAGAGCTGGAAGTGCTTGGAGCCGGGCAGCGTCAGCACCAGCAGGTGGCGCTCCTGGGCGACGGCGAAGGGCAGCAGCTGCTGGATGCGTGCGGCCAAGTGCAGCTGCTGGAACGGCAGAAAGAGCTGCGCCCTCGGATTGTAGCTGTAAATGGAGATGTGGCGACAGCTGTGGCAGCTGAGCAGCAGCTGCTCGGCCTGCAGCTCGGCCAGATCGTAGTCGCCCTCGATGTGCTGCAGCAGCTCGAAGCGCTGGCTCTCTGCGTCCAGGCGATGCACTGCCAGCACCGGCAGATGCTCCACTTGCTGCAGTCCGTTCGTCAGCAGCAGAGTTGAGATGCTGCCATTCGCCTGATCCTCCAGCTGGATTAGCTTCATTAGCCGCCCAGCGGCGGCGGGCTGCACCGATTGCCAATCGCTGAGGCTGCAATTTGTGTGATTCACGTGCAGCACACGCACCTCATCCGGGCTGCTGATCAGCAGCAGGCTGTACTCGTGCTCATCGTGCAGCTGCAGTTGCTCCACATGCTGGCGCAGGCCCAGCGTGTGGGCGTGGCCACGGCAACTGATGTGCACGCGTGCACGGAACTGCTGCTCCAGCTGGCAATAGTTCTGCGCCTTCACCCGTATGGCAGCCCGCTCGGAGCTGGCGCGCAGCATGCGGCTGGCCAGGCTGACGTTGCTCAAGTGGACACGCTGCTGCCTCCTGGAGAACTTGGCCCGCAGCTGCTGCAGCTGACAGATGCCAGTCGGCTGTGGCGATTGTGGCGCCACCGCCAGCTCGAGCGGCTCATCCGCTGCCGGCTCACTCCAAGTCCACTCCAGCGGCTGCTGCTCGTAGTCCAGATAGAGCAGACGCTGGCTGTGATTGGCGCGCTGCTGTTGCAGCTGCTGCTCAAGCTGGAGCAGACGCTGGCGCAGCTGCTGGCGTGCCACGTTCTGTGGCTGCGTCTCCAGTCGAGCCTCGCGCGATTCACCTATCGAGGTGTCCACAATCAGGCCGCCCTCGAAGCGCACGTCATCTAGGACCAAGCTATCGATGCTATAATCGCGATCCGTGTAGATGCTCTGCTGGTAGCTCTCGCTGAGGTCGCGCCCATTGAGGCGCATTATGTGGGCGGGACCCTCGAAGCGAATGCCGCGGGCGAAGGTCTTCGGCCCGCTAATCACCTGCGGCCGCTGGCTGTGCCGGTAGACGACATTCTGCAGGGGAATCCCATTGATGGTGCGCAGCAGGCAGCGCTCGCCAAGCACCAGCTGCTCGAACTGAAGTGTGCCAAAGAGCTCCAAGGAGGCGCCATGCAGTGGCACGCGGTGCTCCAACAGATACTCCAGACTCATGCCATTAATCTCGTCCAGCTGCAGATGCTGCTGCAGCTCCAGATGTTCCATGCGCACGGGTGGCCAGACAGCGTCTGCTGATTGCTCGAAGATGCTGGCCACTTGGCGGCCATTGAGCTGGCCCTGGACTCGGAGCTCCCCAATGTCCGGCGGCAGTTGGAAGTGAAGCTGGGCTGCGATGGGCAGTCCGCTGGAGCGACGATAGAGCGAGGCATTCAGCCGGAGCAGATCGATGTGGTTCAGCAGCTCGAACTGGCCATCGTTCAGCAGATTGATGGAGCGTGCGCGCACAGCTTGAAGCAGTGTCTGTGGTGCCTTCACCACCTGGGTGCTCGGCGCGTGGCGCAGGAGCGCATCCTCAGCGATGTGGCTGAGATTGAGCTGGCGAGGAAAGCTTTGGCTGGTCTGCAGCTGGACCAGGTGGGGCTGCTGTAGGACGACGTGTCCGGAGATGATTTGCTTGCCACGGCGACGCACCGCATGCTGACGCAGATAGTCCAGTTGCGGATTGGAGGCAGCCTCTCCAGGCCACAGGGCATCGCCCAGCACCATTAGGCGAGGCCAGCTGCGCTGCTGTAGCGCCGCCAGCAGCTGTTCCAGCTGTGACAGCTGCGGATCATTGGCCAGCGCACAGCTGAGGCTGCCATGGATGTGCAGCTGGGTGACGTGAAGATCGCCCTGCAGATGCAACGTCTCCTGCCGCAGGTCCAGAAAGCTGCCCGCTGGCACACCATTCACCTGTCCCACGTCCACATTGCTGGCCGTCAGCCGATCGAAGGTGTAGACGCCGCCAATCGACTGGGGCGTCGTGCGCAGCAGCGTGTCCTCTAGCAGAGCGGACAGATCGAGGCCATTCACGCTGGGCGCTTGCAGGGCATCCGTAATCAGCACCGGCGCCTGGAAGCACTTCTGGCCGGAGATCACGCTGTTGGCATTCGCGCTGACCAAGCGACTGACATACTCGTCCCAGTGGATGCCATTGAGGGTCTGCAGCTGCAGCGGCCGGTCGAAGCGCACGTTGCCCTCGATGATGAGCTGTTTGTGCAGCAGGAGTGGCGGCTGTGGTACTCGATCCTGCTGCTCGTTGGGCACACTCATCTTGCCCAGCAGCTCGTCAAAGGCCAGGCCATTGAGCCGCTGAAAGATCAGGCTCTGCAATGTGGGCTTCTCCGGCAGCTCAAGACGCTGCAGACTGTAAGCCGGCTGCAGCAGCTGCGACAGTTTCATATGATTCAGGCGCTGGACATTCAAATCACCTCCAACGTCGACCAGAATCTTGACCACAATCCGGGGAAAGTACTTGAGGCTGGTGAAGTTCTGTTCGAGCTGGCCCTTCAGCACCAGCTCGGAGACGGGCACACCATTCAGCACTTGGCTTGTGAGCTCATCCACCCGCAATGGTGCTTCGAATAGCTTGGTGCCCGTTATGCTGGCCGTCTCGCCCTGACGCACTGCGTCGTTGGCCAGCTGAGCCAGCCGGCTGCTGTAGTTGCCACAGTAGACATTGCCCTCAATGCGGGCATTCATGAAGATCACGTGCAGCGGCTTCCTCGAGGCTCGTGCCACGCGATCATTTTCAGCGACGCTGAGCAGATGCTCAGCCGTTGGATGTCCATTGATATGCTGGGTGCTCAGGGCGACTGTTGTCACCTTGGCATTGCCAAAGACCAGTTTCTTCAGGTGCTACGAAAAGAAAGGTGAAGGAGGATTAGGACAGGGATAAAATAGACCTGATCTGAACTCTTTTATCCGACTTACCTGAGCTTTATCGCGCATTAGATAGTCCGCGTGCAAGTCCTCTGCACGCAGGGATTGTCCCAATAGATGGATTCGCGTCACATTCGTATCAGCCTGCAAATTGTTCACCGTGAGAGAGCCATTCAGGGTGATCCGGCCCGTGTAATACTGCTGCAGATTGGACGACTGATGTGCGCCCTCGGCGGCCATTTGACGGGGCCATTTGGTCATGTTCGCCACGAGTATATCACCCGAGACGCTCATCTGGTAGATGCGAACGGGCGCTGCAAGGATCAATAAATATATGAATGCAGCCCAGCCGTCCATAATTTTATTATTTGGTATTTTTCTATTCACAAAATGTTGTCGAATTTGTTACTGAATGTATTTCATTTCATATCGTTTATCGTGAAATGTCATATGAAATATCCAACATCGAGTGGGGCTTGAAAATCATATATGTACATACATATGTTTAGGCCATCCTCGACTCAGATCAAAATTCAATGTTTGGTTTCCGATTCAGTGAAATCTATGGCAAAAATTGTGACGCCATCAAGATGTCACTATTTTTGTGTTGGATTGATATTTAGATTTCGAGCCTTGCCGGATCAACTCCTTGGGCCTTACTCACTTTTAATAAGGGAATCCCTGTCGCCGCGAAACACAATATCCTTTGCAAAGTTGAGGCCGTTGACTAGATTGGCGTCCAGCTTGGGTGCATGGAAGGCGGACATGAATATATTGGAGTCCACCACCTGGGGCTGCCGCAAGTTGAAGAGCCGCTGCACCACCAGTCCATTCAACAGCGGTGTCTGCAGATTGACAACGCGAGCGCGCAACTGGAAGACGAGACGTCCCTGGATCTCGCTGTCGCGCGACTTCAGGAAGAGCGAATCGTAAAAGTCGAACCAGGAGATGTTGTTGATGCGCTCCACTTGGAGATGGCGCACCACCATGTGGTTAGCCGGCATGCGCTCGGGCTGCTGCTTGTCGCTGGGCGGAATCAGCAGCTTCTGTGTGTGGAGCTGCTTGGTGAGCAGCTGTCCCTTGATGGTTAGTATGGCTGGTGGTTCGGCGGACTCCACAGAGTAACCTGGCAATAAAACGAGAGAATACTGTAAGAAGTTTTGATTCAGTGGGAGCCACGTCTCTGCCTCACCTGGCAGCAGTTCACCATGGTAGATCAAATTCTGGACATGCAAACGCTTCGCCTTGAGCGTGTCCAGTGCACCTGCGTTGGATGCATTGCCCACACCAAAGGAACGCCTGTTGCGCCTGCGGGCATATTGCTGACGCAGCTGCACCACTCGCTGCTGCAGTCGCACGGGGCTGGCCAGATGATTGCCATGCAGCTGCACCAGCTCAATACGGGAGCCGCTCTGAACGCGCAGTGGCTGCGACTGGTTGAGCTTCGGGTCATGCTGGTTCAGGGATTGGATCAGCTGACGCAATGCGTCCACTTGTTGCTTGCGACGCAGCAGCCGACTGCGTAGTCCATGGATTGCCTCCTCGAATTCGTGCCGATGCTGCTGCACACTGCTCAGATCTGCGGAAGGGTATATGAAAATATTACTGAGACTCAATCCTGTCAAGATTGCAGTTTACCATCGTTCCCTTCCAGACTGGCAGCCAGGCTGGCTGGCTCATTGGCACCGCCCAGTTGTACCACCCGCAGCATGGTGGCGCTTGGACTATTTTGATATGTTAGGAGTACAAAGCTTTCGTTCTGTGGATTGCGATGCGTGTAGACGCCATTCGGTTGGCCATCGGCCCCAAAGCCGCTGTAGCAATCGAGGCGCTGGCTGTTGAACACCAGCATCTCGCCATTGGCACGTGCTCCCACCAGCAGCTGGCCCTGCTCCGAGGCGGCCAAGTGACTGAATTGCAGCTGACGCAGCACATGCTTCCGATACACCACAAAGTTGCCATCGACCATGCGAAAGAGGATGCATGAGCCACCGCTGCTACTGGTGATGCTGGGACAGGCGAAGATCAGGTTGCGGCCACGAAAACGTACGGCTAGCACGTGCCGCGCCTGCACCGTGAGGCTCTGCCGGCGCACCAGGCGCAGCGTGGGCGTCACCAGTTCATAGACGGACAGCACAAGCTGTGGAGCAAGATGGAGAGAGTTAAGCATGTGTCGCGTAACGGTATATCGCTGTCTTACTCTAGCTTGTCCTCGCAGCGATCGCCCGGTGATTATGTAATGGGGCTGATGGCCCACCACCTGAAAAGCCTTGATGGTTGGCAAACTGAGCTCCTCCACGGGATTGAAATAGGACTCCAGCCATTCGTAGGTTCTGTGAAAGTTTGAGTGAGAATATGGGGTAGACATTTGGCAGCCTGGTGCATATCTCACCTGCATCTGGCCTGACTGTGGGTCACATTGAAGGTCAGCAGCAGCAGCACCTGGTCTGCATTTGGCTGCAGCAAATGAAGCTGTTGCAGGCTGCTGCCAGCCAGAGCAAACTCCTGAATGGGCTCGAATCGCAGCTGCCGGGCATCCAGCATTGCCTGCTGGGGCATCTGATAGAACTCCACCGACTCGTCCAACGCCACGGCCAGCAACAGATACTCTCGCCAGAGGACGACAGCGGCGGCTGTGGCCAACTGGAGGCGCACACGGCCCGCCAGCTCGCCCAGGCGCACTAGGCGTTTTTCTTTGCCGAACAGCTGCAGCTGGAACAGCTCGTGGCCATGGAGCACCAGCAGCAACTGTGGCGCCCGCAGCACAAGCAAATGCCGTTCGTGGCGCAGCTCCATGTCCATGAAGGGCAGACGAATCTCTACGCTTAAACTGGTGCCGTTAGCATCTTTGCGGCAGACGCTGGGCAGCAGCTTCGCTGGACTTCCAGATCTGCTGTCAATGGGCGCCTCTCCATGAATCTGGGTGTGTTGGTTAGAGGAGGACAGCTGCCAGAGTGGACAAATTTGTATTCATATATTATTCTACTTACCGTTATAAAATTGAATACACATAGCAATATAATACGCAAGTCCATGAATAACAAATACACGCACATACGGGGACTGACGGAGATCCTAATAGGTTACGATCTCCAATTAAACTAACATCAAATTTTCTGCGCACGCGTCGCAAAAATTCACACGTCTTGTGCTCTTCCAATGTAACGGCTTTATTCTTGAATGCAAAGGGCGCGAAAGCACTCAGAGAGGAAGAGACGATTGACTACGCTGCATATTGACACACATACATATATACATACATACATACATAGTTAGCGCTGTGTGTGAACATCAAATGCAGACGTACATGCAATGTGTCACACGCCTTGTAACGGTTAACTTCTTGAAAAATGAGTGTAAGTACAAGCAGAGCGCAAAGGAGAAAACGAAAAGACCGAAAAATTGTAAGTGGAAGCGAGACAAACTCAGCTGTGTTTCTTCCAGGCTGCACACTGGTACAATGTACTTGAAACATTGCAATGCAAATGTGAAACGGAGATTAGGCACCATTTTTTTTACAGAAAAATAGTGTTATATTAGAAATTATTATTAAATTATTATTATTATTATATTATGATATACATATATAAACAATTAGTGCAGCCTAAACGTATGCTGCACTTAATATTCTATATGACAGTTGAAAATAAAAATAAAAATAACTAAGTTATGTTATTTACATATATGTACATTGCGCGTCATCAGGTTAGCGCCCCCCTTCACACTCATCTTCTTTTGCTTTTTTCTCTTTTCCTATTGCACGCAACTTCGTAGTTTTTGTTTTGATTTTGTTGTCAACATATGAGATGTCTCTCATAATAAAATCAAGCGCGAGAGAAGAACCGTTATATTTTATTTTCTATTCTTCTTTATTTTCGCAAAGAATGCGTCATCAGATTAGCGCCCCCAAATGCAATTTTAGTTATCTTGCTTATTTTGCCAAGTACAGTCACCAAATTTTTTGGGAAGCTCAAAGTATTCAATATCTTTAAATAAATGTACAGTATGGGTAAAAAAACAGTTTTATCT
>NW_022046646.1:8968-22412 GCF_001654015.2 Drosophila navojoa
AATGCTAATGCTAATGCTAATGCTAATGCTAATGCTAATGCTAATGCTAATGCTACTGCCAATGCTAGTGCTAATGCTAATGCTAATGATAATGATAATGCTAATACTAATGCTAATGCTAATGCTAATGCTAATGCTAATGCTAATGCTAATGATAATGCTTATGCTACTGTTAATGCTAGCGCTTATGCTAATAATAATGCTAATACTAATGCTAACACAAATACGAATGCTAATGCAAATACTAATGCTTATGCTAATACCAAAACTAATACGTATACTAATACTAATTCCTACACAAACAATAATAAACTTATGCTAACAATACAATATTAACAAGTCATACTAATATTATTGCCAATAATAATACCAGCATATTAATACTAACCATAATACTAAACAATAATAAGCCCAACTTCGCGCTCAATTACATGGCAGAGCATGTGGGAGTCGTGCCTATGCCAATGAATGCCAGTCGATCAGACGATTCGAGTCGCTGACTTGCTATTGTTTTATGCAAATTGATTTCAGTTGAGGACACATGACAGGCATTTAGCTGCCTAGCCTCAATATTTGCTTAGTGTCAAGTGAAAGTATTTCTTTTTCTTTTCGTTTCACATTTGTCATAGATATGGGCATGCATGCATGCATTTAGATGTCGCATATACATATGTATGTATGTATGTATGTATGTATGTATGTATGTATGTGCATATGTGCATTGTTTGGTTGTCGTTTGTTGATTCCTCTATCGTTTTGCTTGCGACTCCACGGCGCTCGGTGGCACGTCAGTGCATCTGTCAGCAACATGTTGCTGGCAGCAATGTTGACGCTAATTAGCAACAGCAACTTGTGCGACTCGCTGGCCAATTTTTATTAATGGGGCGGCAATGAGCAGCGGCAACTACAACGAGTCGGCATCGCGGCACCGCGGCACCGCACACAAAGGCCGCTTGGCAACATGTTGCCACTGGCAGTGCCTTGTTGCAGCAGCTTGTTGCAAGGCCTACATAGATCTTCCTTTTGGGCTTTGTCATCTTCATTCGACAACGGCGACGGCGGCAGCATGTGAACAATGTGTCATGTTGTTGTTGCTGCTGTTGTTGTTGCTTTGCTGTTCGCGCAATCAATTTGTTGTTGGTGTTCAATTAATTGTGCTCAAAGTTGCAAAGCTGTTGCCGCTATGGCCGCAGTGGCCGCTGTCGCCGATGTTGCAGCTACTGTTTGCCCGTTGACTGCGGCCTGTGCACTGCTGGCGCCAATCGCTCGCATCGTCCATCGCAGGCGGCGGATCGCTTACAAAGCCGCAGCTACAGCTACAGCTACAGCTACGACTTCAGCTTCAGCTTCAGCTTCAAGTTCAATAAGATTACAATCAACAGAAATACAATATATAAAAATACATTTTTCCTATTTGCCTGCTGGCTGTTTGCTGTTTGTTGTTGCTGTTTTTGTTGCTCGTAGTTGATATGTTGCTACAGCTTTTGTTGTTGCTGTGCCACTCAACGGGTGGTCCACAAATCCTTGTTGTTGCTGCTGCTGCTGCTTCTGCTGCTGTTGCTGTTGCATTGTCTCCTCAACTGATGTGAAGGCTCAGCTGATCGGCAGCTAATGAAGCGAGGCAATTAAATAATTAATTACTTTTGGCTACAGCTAAAGAAAAAAACTTTAAAAAAACAATTCCATTATACTCTGATTTTCAATTTTCAATGGGCTCTGTATATAATGGAAAAAAAGCTAAACATTCCTCTAGGGAGTCTAATTTTCTGTTTGCGAAAAGAAAGCAAAGTTTCTTATAAGATGATTAACAAGTTTAACTTCATGTTAAGATACATGCCAAACATGAATGTAGCCAAGGCTTAGAGCTTAAATTTTGATGTCATAGGAATATGTCGCTAGAAATATTATTCATTTCGTGTCAAAGTGCATGTCGAGTTTGAAGATAAACATACATACGTATATTGAAATCACAAATTAATTAATATAAATATACATGTTAGCAGTTCTAACATCTAATGCCAAAGTGCATGTCAGACTTGTATGTGCTCTAACAGATGATTACAACATATGTCTCATTATAGACTCTAGTTTCCATATCGCTAGAAATGTTCCTCATTTTGACTTTATGTCAATATAGAGGTAGATCTCTATACAAATACATATATACAAATAAAACAACTCAATGATCCCAAAGTGTAGAAAATTGATATATGGTACCTAAAAAAAAAAAAAAAAAAAAAAAAAAAAAAAAAAAAAAAAAAAATAAATAAAATAAAATAAAATTCATATGAATCGATTATCAACGATTATCGACTTATCGACGCTCCCAGAGCTAGAAGCTCACTTGATACTTTTTAGTGTCACTTTTCAATCTCTCATTTACATGAAACCCCCCTGGGTCAGGAAATCTCCCTCTGCCTAGCTCCGCATTTCACTCAGCTTGACAAGCATAACAACTAATTGCGACATTCGAAGCTAAGCCTCAATAAAGAAAGTTGATACCGAGAAAAAACACTTATTCCCATCAAAGGATTTGAGGAAGTCCACGTTTCTAAATAAAACTGATGGCAAATTCTTACTTCCAGGAAAGATGCTAATATGCAGTCATAGAGCTGCCTGGAAGATACATAAGCGATAGCATGAATTAAATGGAACTAGTTAGGGGCGTCAGATACGTTCATGTGAAAGCAGATGATGAAAACTAATTCACATATATATTTCCATATACGAGGTCTGATCAATGAGTAATGGAGAACTGTGATGGTTTCTTGTGCCCGAAATAGAAAAGACGATGAGATAACTATGAGATAGATATATAAAACCTATATAGGGATTACTGGGAATACTAAAAACAAATAAAAATAATAATAAAATAAAAAAAAAAAAGATAAATTTTTTTAAAACTAAAACAAAAAAATAACAAATAAATTCAGCAATAAATTAAAAAAAAAATATTCACAAAATCTTAAATGATTTTTTTTTTTTTTTATAGTACACAAAATACTTTTGGATCACACTTCGCATCTGTACATAAATATATTTAGATGGGAGCTATTCGAACGAAATACTTATGGCTAATGGGGCCTTGGCTGAGTGTGGGCTTGCCTTTGAAGGTCCTGCTGCTGGGGCTGTGGCTGGTCCTGGCTGGCCTTCATTATTGCCACATTTATAGCTATGCGCGTTCGGGGAATAAAGTCCTCGACAAGATGCTTTTTAATTAGCAGCAACAAGCGACAAGCAGCACAGCTCAAAGAGACGCCGCGGCGAATAACAAAGGCACAAGCGCAGGATACTTTGCCAAAGGATATCACGAATAAAATAGCAACACCAAAAATTAACGACGATGACGAGGCGACGGCGACGGCGACGGCGACAACTGGACAAAGATGATGCAGAAGACGCAAAACAAGCTGAGAGAGAGAGAGAGAGAACAGGAGAGGTTGAGGTCGAGGACGACATATTAGTAAACAGTCCTAAGACAATCTGGCGCCCAAAATGCTGCAAGAAAATGAAGCGACACGAATTGACAACAAGGATAACAGAGACAAAGCGATGGAGAGAGGGATGCAGCCAGAGAGACAGAGAGAGAGAGAGAGAGAGGGAGAGAGGGAGAGACAGGGAGCAGGCAAAGGCAATGGAGAGCTTTTTTTTTTGTGCTTTGCCTTTCGCATTTGCATTTGCCCAAAGACAACTTTATTTGAATGCTACGCAAAATGCAG
Organism: Drosophila navojoa; assembly: GCF_001654015.2. The sequence continues at coordinate 12,688 of NW_022046646.1, forward strand.
AGCAGAAAGGGTATATTAGCTGATTGATAATGGAATTTCATTCAAAATTCTTGATTTAATAGGTGAAAGCCACTCTTAAGGAATATGAATAATAAACATATAGAATAAGAGATATTTTTTGTTTATCATAAATAAAAAGATGTAGGATTACCATCGTTTCCAATTGTTATTTTGACTTTCACAACTCAGCTTAACGTTAAATTTCCTCAAATAATATGAATATTAAATGAATTGATATCTGAAATCGAATGCTATATTTTAGTTTAAGTTCAACAACTCTTTATATCCCTATATTATTTTTTTAGCTGAAAAAAATCTCAAGTCTCTCGCTCTTATATCTTCGGAGATTGACAAGTTCATACATACGGACAGACAGACAGACGGGCAGGGCTAAGTGGACTCAGTTTGTCGCCCTGATCAAGAACATTTATACACTTGATGGGCTCTGCCACGCCTTCTTCTGTCTGTTACAAACATCTACCCAAAGCAATGTAACCCAATTCCCCACTTTCAATGGGATATCATATTAAATAATGTCTATAATTAACTAGATCGAATCAGACTCACATTTCCAGGGCATTCGCTAGTTCATCTGCCATTGGCTGGCAATCGAGATTCGCTGTTGTGGCTGTATTTGTATTAGTTTTGGGTTTGTCTGTGGGCTTAGCCTAGCGACTGTGGCTGGGGCTGCTTCGCAGCGCGAGTGCAGTGAGGCCAAAGCGCATAACACTCGGGCAATTCACATTGATTATAAATCATTATAAGCATTTTCATTATGTTAGTTAAACACTTTCGATGCCATATGCAACGTCGAGTCAGCGCGCGGAGAAGTTTTAATTAGTTTGACAATTTGATTTGCAAGTTTTGCCACACTGTGCAACAGTTTGCTTGACGGAATGCGGCAGGAGTGGTGTGGAGGAAGGGGGGGAAAGCCGCTCGTTTGCTGGCAGAAGTGTTAATGGCGGCTAATAAGGCGGCAATGGCAGTGGGTCGGGCGGTCGGACGGGTGGTCGGGCGCAGCCGAAGGATGACAAAAGGAAAATCGGAGAACAGCGACGCCAACGTCGCGGAATGACATTAACAAGCGTGATAAAAAGAGAAAAGAGCGTGCAGAAAAACAAAAACAAAAAAACAAAAAAAATCGAGTACAAAAACAACAGCAAAAATGAAAAAGAAAATGTATAAAAATAGAAATAAATAAATAAAATAGACACAAACAGAGGTGCCAACAAAATGGAAAACAAAACGAAGAGCTGCAAGTCACAAAGTTCACGAAGAAAGCCAGCGAAAGTTGCTTAAAGCTCGCAAAAAGCGCCGACTGCGGCGACAATTTATGGCTCTAATAATTTTTAAAGACGTCTGCGCCTTCTGCCACTACACACCGTCTCAGCCACCGTCTAATGGGCCCCACGGCCGTGGCGTCTGGACGTTTTTGACGTTGCGACGGGACGCGACACGTCACGTGACGTCAGTCTCTTGCCATGTCATGCACAGCCCAGCCCCCGCCCGTGCCCCTACACAGCACTACCTTACCGTTCCATTCCGTTCCGTTCCGTTCCTGTCATATCAGTTTTTGAACCCTGCCAACCCTGGGCTAAACGATACGAAATGAGTAAGCAACAAGCCTAGACAGTTATCGACAGCGTCACCCCCTCCAATACCCCAATCCCCAACTAATTTGGCGTTGTATTTAGCCCAGGAAGTATTTTGTCACAGTTGAGGAAATTCGGTATGGGGATTCCTTGTCGCTTGTTAGCAATGTGAGAGAATATTCCACAGATTCGTAATGCCAAGGAATGTCAGAAGTTGTGAAAACTATATATGAGATGTTGCTGACATGCGAGTGGGACACCCAAACACAATAAAACATTTATTGACTTAGTCTGAAACAGTATTATGGCTATGCTGTTATATATTGTAGCTCTGGACGAAAGTTTCTTAACAGATTTCTTAAAGTCATAGGGTTATACATGGCATATAGGTAAGATTTTTAAGGTATCTGTCATATGTGGTATGAAAGTTTTGGCTAGAATTATAATAGATATCCTTATAGCTATAAAGCAAACCAGCTTACCATCTATCATGTTTACATAGAAGACTTAATTTACAGTATTTATTATATATACCATTATATCAGCAGCTTATAACATTCGAAATCTATTGTATATCATTGATTATCGTATATTGAATGTAATGTATTGCATAGCTAATATCATATTTCGTATACGATATACCGAAATTTGTAGTATATTTGACATCTTATACCAAATATGGTATATCGTATATTGTGGTGTGTGCTTAGTAAATCATAAATATTTTATGCCACATATTTCATTTTGTGTATCGTAAATCCTAGGCTGTATATCGTATTTCTCCAAATAAAAAACAAAACATGCATTAATTAAGACTAAGCAATTAAATAGTTTGATTCAAGTTCTTTTGCTACTTTAGCTCCTTCAGTTCCTTCAGTTCCTACAGTTCCTTCAGTTTCTACAATTCCTTCAGTTCCTACAGTACCTTCAGTTCCTTTACTTTCTATAGTTTCTTTAATTCCTTCAGATCCTTCAATTCCTTTAGATTCCTTATTTCCTTCCGTTCCTTCAGTTCCTTTAGTTCCATCAGTTCCATCAGTTCCTTATATCTTTTAGGTTCTTGACGTCCTTTCGTTCCCTTGCTCCTTTAGTATCTTCAGTATCTTCAGTTCATTCAGTTTCTTTAGTTCCATCAATTCCTTTAGTATCTTCAGTTCCATCAGTTCCGTCAGACCCTTCAGTTCCTATAGTTCTTTATGTTCCTGCAGTTCCTTGCGTTCCTATAGCTCCTTAGCTGACCTTCTGATTCAATTCAATTTAAAAGTGACCAAGTAAAATTTCTAGATTCAAACTCGTGTACATTGCTCAAGGACTATTCGAACTAGCTAAAGCGACTATATATTCAAGCACCGGGCCAAAATGGATTAAAGGTTACAATTTGAATTTGTTGGCTGACTTTGGCTGGGTTTGGCATGAATCTTGGCCAGACGCGAAGTTTGGCTTGGGTTTAATTTAATGGCAAACCTGCGCCGTCGGCTGCGATGCTCAAGACAAAACATTTGGCAGTTGCAGACGTTGCACTTGCAGCACACACACACCCACACACACACAGAGAGAGGTGCACCCCCGACCCGATCTGTTTTTGAGTGCTTGACATGCAGCGATTAAGAAGATAAATGATTATTTTGAGCAATGCGCGGAGCCAAAAACAGGATAACGAGCGAAGCGCCTTACATTTCCAATTAGATGGCAAATGAAAATGCGAAGGCGTTCGCTTCGCTTCGTTTCGTTTCGTTAAGTTTTTGGCTATTGATTTTCCCAGCAGGCAGGAAAAGCGCCGAAAATCGGCAGAAGGCGCCGGTTAATTGCGTCTTCTTCTTCAACATCATCATCGTCATCGTTATCGTCATTTTTTGGGTGCTTTGAACTCGCGTTCAAAGTTCAGACAGTGACCCGAGCCGAAGACCCAAAACCGGCTGCGTTTTTCATTGTCAAGGCTGCTGCAGGCAGAGCCTACGAAAAGCCAATTGTGACGCCTGCCGCTACGCACACTGTGCGTGTGTGTGTGTGTGACGGACAGAATACATTTTGGCGAATTGTGCGTCGAGCATTGAACTTGGTCAAGTTGAATCAACTTTTGGTCAATGAGCGTGTATCCCGCAGATACATTGAACCTTGCGCCTAGTCGAACGGACCGAAGCTAACGGCGCTTTCTTTATAAATTTTTAATTAATTTCTATGCTCGCTGCAAATCGCGTAGCTGACAAAAAAAAAAAATAAAAAATAAAAATAAAAAACATAGCCAAAACAAAATTATAATAATAAATAAAGCTTGTTAAAATAGTTTTCGCCAGGCAAATTATAAAGCAGCAACAAGTATGATAGATAGCTGTGCATGTGTGTGTGTGTGTGTGTGTGTGTGTAGATAGATACGCTCAGATACTTAGCAGATGGATGGCCCACACGTAAAAACAGAGCAACATCTAACAGCAACAGGGGCTGCTCGGCCAGTCCAATGAACCAAAAAAGGTCAAGAAAAAGTTGGCAAAAATAAAGAGGGGAAAAATGCGAGAAAAAAAATTAGCTGTGCCTTTCTTAAAGTTCGTTGTTTATTATTATAGAGTATACGAGCTTAAAGAAAGGGTATTCCAACTATCTTAGACGGATGGTAACGTACAGATCGTGAATCTATAATATATAGTCTGTATACATATATACATATGTAGTTGAATTGTTTCATAGAAGGACTTTTTTATGCTCATTCATTCTATTTGGATTTCACTAAGAAATGATATAGGACAGATTGTATATCTCATATCGTATGTCATATATCGTATATTTCATATCGTATGTCGTATATCGTATATTTCATATCGTATGTATCGTATCTCGTATGTCGTATGTCGTATGTCGTATGTCGTATGTCGTATGTCGTATGTCGTATGCCGTATGTCGTATGTGGTATGTCGTATGTCGTATCTCGTATGTCGTATATCGTATCTCGTATCTCGTATCTCGTATCTCGTATGTCGTATGTCGTATATCGTATCTCGTATGTCGTATAATATTCTATTTATTAGATTCTAGATATTAGATATTCGCTAACAATAATTTCCTTAAGGTCTTTCGTACTCAAAAAACAAACTCTTTTAGGGTATTTCATATTCAATCTGCCCCTTTTTTCTTGCTTACCCTGATTATTATTAAATTTTGCACAGCTTTCTTTTCTGACGTACTTATCTTATATTTAATATATATTTATTTCGGTTACCGCTGAAATTGGAATTGGAATTGGAATTGGTCATTCCACCTTAACGGTCTCCGTTTGTCTGTGTGCCAACAGATGGGCGAATCGATTATTGTACAACATTTTTATCAGCTTTAAATGCGAGCAGGGCAAGCTTGTTTAACAAACACTGAAGGTGACCCCCGGTAGCATGAATGGGAATTGAGGCTATAATGGTATTGTGATAGCGTATGGGGCCAGGGAGATGGTGCTGTGGAAGAGTCCAGAAAGTGTATTTATAGCTAATCAGGATGATGAACTGAGTCGACTTAGCCGTAGCCGTAGCCGTATTGTGTTGAGAATACTACACAGACCTATTAGTCTCGTATTCCCCGATCAGAGTAGATTTACTTATTGACTTGATTAAAAATATATATAATCTATATACTTTTTATACAAACTACAAGACAGATTATTTGATAGTGGACAAAGATCAAACTAACAGAAGACTTTACCGTCAGCTGCCTAAACTAGTGTCAGAGATTATATAACTAACTGTATCCACTATGGAAATTCTATATGCATTCAAATTCAAACTTTTTATATACTCTGAAAATGTATATGAAGCTTATATACAAAAAATTTAAATTTACGATAATGGATAAAACTATACCCAAGTGCTAGTAATAGAGCTAACAGAATTGGCTAGAAGTAAATTCTATACAACATATAGAGCTCTATGCTCCTTTCAGCTAACACTTTAGACCCTCTAAAATGCTGAGGCCTGCAAGTAAAGCACATTCAAATGCGAGGCATTCAAGCAATGCCCAAAGTTATGTTTGCTGGCAATCGGATCTGCAATACTATTCAAACTTTTATCACGTACTCATGCTTCAATAGATGAAACCTTTTGCTACTGATTTATCAAATTTCCAGGCAAGTGATCTGCTTTATGCCACCAATATATATGTATATTAATTTATTAATTAAAAAACTATATACATGTATGTGTATCTCTAGACAGTTAGATAAGACAATTCATAACGAATGCTGACAAAAGTAGAATTACATATTTCTCTAGAGTTCTTCGTATATACATTTAATGCATATAAACATTTATTTATTTACTGTTTGTACAGTTTATAATCCATTGTTTGGCTCTGCCCCCCACACAAAGCAGTCGTGGCCGAGAGGTTAAGGCGTCTGACTAGAAATCAGATTCCCTATGGGAGCGTAGGTTCGAATCCTACCGGCTGCGAGGATGTGTGAGAGTAGATTTTTTTTTATTTATGCATATTTTTAGGTAATTGAACGTTTGCCAAAATTATTTTACTTTATTTGTAATATATTAAATTATTAAAAAATATATATATATAAAAAATATAAATAAAATATATGTAAACGGATTGAAACATCTGAAATCTGTTCAATTGTATTTATACCCTGAACCCATTTAAAATTATGCTTTTGTTAGATGTATGTAACTTGCAGAAGGAGGCGTGGCAGATGCCATTTAGTATATACATATATATGAGTCGATTTGGCTTTTTAATTTGGTTTTATATATAGATTTATTTATATGCAACAAATCTATTCTTGATATATATTTATATGCAATCAAAAATTTAAAAAAAATTACGCAGCGTGAGTCTTCATTAAATTAGCAAACAAAAAAAATATATATATATTTATATTAAAACTAAGAAAAAAATTTGGTCCAAGATCTAAACACGAATTGCTTCAACAAATTCTGCAAGCTCGAAAAGGCAAGAAGCGAGATAAACGAAATGAAAAACAACAACAGCAAAAGTTGTGAAAATTTGCGAAAAATTTTGTAATTAACCTTAAATTGATTGAATTTTAAACGCGCTTTAGCGACAGAGCAGACGGCGGCTCGATGGGATAGTTATGGCCCGAGTAAGGTGGGGGACTCGAGGGGCGTAGCCACCCGCAGCGTTGCGAAACGGGTAACGGGCGAAGAGGGGGAGGGGGGGCTGTGCTTGGTACGCCAGGTAGATGGACTTTCATTCCGACCGGCCATTAGATTAATCATGGGCCAGATGGGGCACTTCGAGCGAAATTTATATAATAATCGCTGTGTGTATCTGTGAGATACATTTGGCTACAGATGATACAATTGGCGCATTGACCCCGGCCGCCACACACTCAGCGCTTAGATGCAGACCCACTGATAGACGACAACTGGCGAGAAAATAGCAAAAAAAAGAAACACGAAGTGAGAGACGAACAAAATCGGCGACAGAAATCAGAGCAACGCATAAAATTTGCAAAAAGCTGCGCGAAATGGGCATTGTTCGAGCTGAGTATCTCACCTGGCTTATCTAGACGCTGGCCTCCCCAGCGTTTACGGTTCTTCACTCGCTTGGCTTTGCTTTTGTTCTTGGGCTTGCCAAAAACGAGTCGAAATCGAAATAGAAATGGGTAAAGGCCTCGGCTAACGACCGCACAGACTTTGACCCAATTCAAACTTGGACTCAACTTCAGGTTTGATTAATTGAGTTGCGCATCTCGTAGGTCCGCACGCCCCATTACAGTGCGGTGCGTGGCTCCTGTCGCTAATGGAGGAAATCGAATGTTAAATTATGTACAGCAAATAAAAACAAAGCAAAGAGAAAAACTTGAATCTATGCCACAAATTTATGCAAGCGGCGTCTAACTCTGTCCCTATCTCTATCGCTATCGCTATCCCTATCTCTATTCCTATCTCTATCTCTAATAGCTGCCCAGACACAATCAGCTGCAGCTGATACAAGAAATTCACACGAACCAAATCAAATCGAACTGAACTGAGCTGACGCGACCTGTTTGCTGCTTGGTGTCATCTGCTCTCAAATTGCCTTAGATACCCTGTAGCTATTGCAAATGCATCAACTGGGCATATTGGCTGAGCAGCAGGAGGCGTTGTATAGGCTGAGTTTTAGCTGAGCTTTGTCAGGTTAGATTAGATTAGTTTATATGCTTGACTAAGCTTGAGTCTGAGCAGTTATATATTGACTATATACCCTGTAGCTATTGGGCATATTGGCTGAGCAGCAGGAGGCGTTGGCTGAGCTGACTTTTAATCGAGTTTTGTCTCGCTCTTTATCTAGTCGTCTATCTAGCAATTCCTATGAAAACTTCCTACTTCTATATGTACATATATGTACACATATCTTGTCTCAAGTTCTGACAGTACTTTTATTTATACGCATATATAAAGGTAATGCTCTTAGCAGTTCCAGTTCTGATCAGTTTCTTCATTTGCTGTACTTTAAACAAAGTTCTTGGCCCTTTGTTCTTATGTTCGGTTGATCTAGAAAAATTATACTTATACCTATAGATCTATTATTTCTATGTATACATAGTACCTTGACATTAAAGCATACGACAGTTATAGTTCTAGACCTATTATCTCTATGTATACATACTACTTTTACTTTAAAGCATACGACTGTTATAGTTCTATTTCAAGGCACTTCTAACTCAAGATCGTAAACGATAAACAGCAATCGAGCTCAGAATTCGATCTTTAGTTCTCCGAGGATTTCTCGTAGGCCCCACCAGCTTCTTGTATGTATAATTGCTTTATCTAACTTTTCCCCATCCCCAGCCAAAATGTAGCCAGGGTATTTCTCAGTCAGGCACTCTCGGCAGTTTCTTTCCTTTTCAGTTTTGTTTAATGTTTTATTTAAATTGCAGTTTTGTCGCTTTTATAGGGTTTTTTTTATCTTTTTTTTTTTTTTTTTTGTTTGTTTCTTCTCGTATTTGATTTGCGCTTTAGCCGAAATCGTTTTGCAATTTTCACTGTGGGCCGCGCAATAAATTTTCGCCCACAGTAAACGGAGATATAGGTGTTGAAATTTTGAACGCCGCTCAGGTTTACAGCTCAGTTCCCTCAATTATATACATACATATATACATGTATACAGCTGTAGTCTTCTTCTTCTTCTTCTTCGTTTTTGGCCAATGAACCGAGCTGTTTGATACCTGGAAATTGGCTCCATTCGAGACGCAACACATTGCCAAATCGCTTTGACAAATGTGACCAACAAGTTGGCCAACGATTAACACGCCCTCTACCATGACCGCCCCTCCCCTACCCGCCCTCTCTCCACTGTCGACACCCATGTTCAGTGCCCCTCCCACAAATGCTTGTTTATGCTTAATGATGGCCCATAAAATATGTAGAGCTTTGATATATATTCCCATCGAGATCGACATGAATTTCGAAACATACGTATTTCGGCCAAGTTAATACCAACTGTTAATACATTGAGATGAAATGTATAAGAAAACAAATTGTATGCTTGTATGTATAAGATTTGAAATTGAAATTTCTTATATAAAAGAAAAAACTAGTTTTGCAATACTTTTTGCCGAGCAGAGATTGAAATTGATTACCATAGAGCTCTATAAAAACTCCAATGAATACGAAGGGAGATGACTAAAATCAATCAAACACAACTTTTGAATACTACTAGTACATATGTATATCGATATATATATATATATAATATATATGTATTTCTGTCCATAAATCAGTTCAATCTAGAACGCATTTTAATATTATCGATAAAATATCGATGATTTTATTTGGCTTTTAGGCGTATGTTAAGTATGTGATAAATGCAGAGATCTTGTATCTTGTCTTTGGAATTTTTGATGCAATATATTATATTATCGATAAGATATCGATGATTTCTTTTCGCTTTTAAGCATATGTTGTATGTGTGATGAATACAGAAATCTTATAAAATGTGTATAATAATATATTTAATATATATTATTGAATTATATTATAATGAGGCCTGATACTACAGTCAGATATTCCAGTAGTGTTTATCGAGTTGAGCTTATCGATATAGAATATATAATATATCATATCATCATATACCATATAAAGACTATATAGAATATAATATAATATAATATAATATAATATAATATAATATAATATAATATAATAT
>NW_022046647.1:1958-20618 GCF_001654015.2 Drosophila navojoa
CCAAAAAGGATCGAAACATTTGCCCCAAAAAGGATCGAAACATTTGCCCCAAAAAGGATCGAAACATTTGCCCAAACGGTGGTCAAAGTAGAGCCCCAAACGGTGGTCAAACTAGAGCCCCAACCAGTGATTAAAGCAGAGCCCCAAATAGTGGTCAAGGCAGAGCCCCAAGCAGTGCCCGACATAAAGCCTAACGTCATCAACATCGACCAGAAACCGATCGTGGAACCTCCACGCCAAAAGCGCAAATACGTCCGCAGAGCCCCCCTTAAACGGGAAAGAGAAGCAGCGGCCGCCGCCGCCGCCGCCGCTGCCGCCGCCAATGGTGAAATTATCAATGCCGTGCCAGTGGCTCCGAAGCCTAAGGGTGTTCGCAAGCCATATGGACCGCGAAAGAAGAAGGTGGTAGAGCCAACTGCTAATCCCAATGCCCCAATTGGTGCAGCAGCCGTTCTTGGGGGGCCTGGGAACCCGAACTTACTTAGTTCAGTGGCTTCGGGCGTGCCTGCTACGGCCCCAGCTACGTCGGCTCCACTGCCAGCACCTGGGCAACCTGTCGATAATAACGGTGTACCGGCAGTTAAGCCGAAACGCAAATATACCAAGCGCACTCCGGCGGTGCCGAAGCCCGCTACGGAAGCTTCAGCGAATGGAGAGCCGCCCAGGAAGAAGCGTGCTTATACCAGAAGAGCTCCTTTGAAGTCGCCAAAGAAGAAGGCTTCTCCTAAACGACGAGGCAGGCCTCCCAAGACGGTGATGGCACTTCCAGAGACCTTCATACCCAAACCGTCGGTCAATCCAATGACAACCTGTGCAGATGAGAATATCCGGGAAATTCTAAAACGTTCATTAGCTGTGAAAGAGGAATCGAAAACCCTCAAGCCTGTCAAACCTGCTGAGCCAGCTCCGCGTCAGCCCACATATAAAATACCAACAGCTCCATGTCCAGTCCCAACTGGACGGCCTGCTGCACGTAAAAGAGACGAGAATGGACTGATTCAAGTTAAGAAAGAACCTAACACGACGCCATCTATTCCACCCACACCAGCAGTGCCAGCTGCTGATTTTGTACCCAAGAGGAGAGGGCGACCACCAACACGTGTTGTTGCACCAGTAGCTAAGAGAGTACCAGCAACAGCTCCAATGCCAGGTGCACCTCGATATCCCATTAGCTTGCAGCAGGGACAACCCTCAATGGCACAATCTGTGCCTTGGGGGCCCAATGAATATGGTCCACCAATCCACCGATACACTCCATTTACACCTCCAACTACAGCCCCATTTGAACCGCCGATTGGATTCGATCAGCAATCGTTTACACCAATCGATCCCTATCCATACGAATTTTTTGAATTTCTTTCTAATACAAAGCCGCCGTCCAACAATTTCCCCAAGTAGAAACAACCATCAATTAACTTATAGCAGCGAATCCATCAACGCCAACTCTTGAATGTCTGCCGCTGCTGATGAAGACCGCTTCAATGGTAAGTGATAATGTATTTGTCGCCAGATCGGAGACAACTAACAAAAAACAACCTACTCTACCACCCCAAAGCAATTGACAAGATATTTTACGAGCCAGCGTTTTTTTTTTCGCAAAGCAAATACTAATATCAATACTCTCAAAGATAACGCATACTTTTTTAATGATGAAAAAAAAGTTTTCATACATTTCCAACAACAATATGACTAAATTTATTCTATCGTTTGATTAAATTACTCATATTGTTGTTACTGTTTGAAATAAAACAAAACTTTATTTTCATTGTTTAACAAAATACGTCTGTGTGCGTTATCCTTAATTGTATTAATAATATTATGTATTGAGCATTGCGCATTGCACATACAAATAGCCCAAATCACCTATACTCTAATTCATCAAGATATAATCCGAAAAGAAGTGCTGAGCCCCCCCGTCATGCAGTTTTAAAGAAAATTCAAGAACGATCATTTACAGCTGCTGAAACATTCTGCATGATTGCAGCACAATTTTACGGAAAATATCATTGAGCTACCGAACAAGACTGATACCAATATGCCATAAGAAACACAGGGCTAACAAATCAAGAGACTGATTTTATGTTTATATGTTAATTCAAAAGTACTTCTAATAAAATGTACGGAAATCAATATAACTGTGTATTTGCATATCACTTTCCGTTGCGAAAATAACGGGTTTAATATTGTAATCAATTTAATCGATATTTCGATTTTCAATGATTATTTGAAAATCCATTTCTAGTACATGCGATTGTTTCTTACCGATATATACCAACTGCTCGCGGGGCGAATGGCATCCCTTTAAAAATATCGTTAAAATACACACGATCCACATTTAAAAACAGGCATATTCTTGGCATTAGAAATAATAAAAGCCACTCTATAAGAAAAGCAATGTTATTATGTTGTTTCATTAAATATGAATGAATGTATTTAACCATTTATTGCTTTTAAGTTCCTCAGACATGTTTAAAGCAGCGCAATTTTCATACGTATGCATGTATGTATGTATTTTTATATTTACCGTTGCCTTGTCCCCGAGTGTACGCGAATTTTAGCCATTGATTTGAGTATTTGACCATACGCGTTTTGCTATCACACACTTAAGACAAAACCATATATGCATGCACATATGTATGTATATATATATGTAAGTATATATAGATTTGTATAATCACTTGAATTGGAAGATTTGTATTTAACAAAGCGGCAGGCAACAAGCAAAGCGCGCAAAGCGTTTCGGTCCACACACATCCAACGCCATTTTATAAATGGTGTGACCATACAACAAAAAGCTCAAATTCGCAAAGTTAAACAATACGGTAAGCTATAATAAACTCGAATGAACATTGTGTCGTCACACAAAAATATATTATCAATTGTCTACTTTCACTAAACATATGGTTAGTGTTACTTTTCATAATTTTACTTTATTTTTTTCTCATCAATCGCTTCAGTTCATTTCATTAGCCCGCTACACGCACAGTGTGACCATGCTTCATTTGCAAAAAAAAGCGCATCAAACAACATTTGAATTGGGTAATTGACGAAGTTTCATTATTCAAACTCGATATACAAATTTGTCAGATAGTTATATATTTAATTATAATATGAGTATGTGCTACTCCTTTTCTGAGCTCTCCATCACTTCTTCCGTCTCGTCATTCTTCTGCTCGGCAGCATCGCCCGCAGCCGCTGCAGCCGCAGCCGCCGCAGCGGCCGCCTCCTTTGCCTTTTCGTATTTGTTGACCTCAAATTTGCTTAGGTCGGCGCCCAGGAGGCGCAGAATGTGAATCGTCTCATCACGATCAACATAGGCGCGCAGGCTGGAAGTGCCACGCCAGCCTACAATGAAGAGTGTAAACGCCTCGTCCACGTATTTCAGGATGCAGCTGCCCACGCCTGCAGAGCAAAGATCAAGAAGCATGAGTGGAATGGCTCCACATGGAATATGGATCTACTTTACTTACCTAGCTCCTTGCAACGCTGCTGCGTTTCTGGCTTCAGCTCAAGCGTCGACGGCGGCTTCGTTGGATCTGTGCAGTTCAGCAGCAGGATCAAATCCTCGCGCTCCACCTGGATGCGTCTACTGCTGCCAATGAAGGCATTCGACGTCTGCAGACCCTCCTGGGCCAGGCGATACGGATGCACCGTATGGCGATTCTCGCAGCGCACAAACGTCTTCACGCCCGTGTTGATGATCTTGATGTTGTTCTCGTTATTGATCACCAGATCCCTTATTGGGTCGGAGCAGTAGTAGATGTTCTTCTTGCGCTCCGTCTGGCAGCGAGTGAGCAGGCAGCGCTTGTTGAGCGTCTCATTCAGCTGGTAGAACTGCCGTATGCTCTCGTAGTCAGCATCATCCTCGCCAAAGAACACATACGGATCCTCCTTGTAGCCATGGAGGCGTCGGCGCTTCCGTTGTGGTCCCCACGGCACAGACTTCTCCTCCTCCACCGGCTTGCCCGACTCGTCGAGCTGAGCCTCCGACTGCGCTGGCTTCTCCAGCTGTTCAGCTTTCTTCAGCAAATCCTCTAGGTCATTCTTCTCGAAATTCAGCGGACGCCGCTTCTCGATGACGGCCACGAAAAAGCCGCCACTGTCCTGCAAGTGGGGCAGCACCCGCATGCACTTCTCTATGCCGATTTGAGACATCTCCGCGGCGGGTAGGGGAAACATCGTCGGCCGAATGATTGTGTGCAGCTGCTCGGGCACCTGGTCAAAGGAAGTATAGATGGCGTCCACCTCCTTGGTGGCCAGCTTCCAGTCGGTCATGCCCGGCTTGTATTTGAGACCCGGCACCAGGTGCGAGGCATCCACCAGCTCCAAGGCTCCCTCCGAGTCCTTAATAATACGCTGCAGCACCGCCTCGTTCTCAATGGGATTCAGCGAGCAAGTGGAGTACACCAGACGTCCACCGACGGCCAACATTTCGGCGCCTCGGCGCACAATTCGATACTGGACACCGTGAAGGTTGTAAGCCTGAGCCAGGTTCCACTTCATCCAGATATCCGGATTCTTGCGCAGCGTACCATCGCCGGAGCAGGGCACGTCACACAGGATCTTATCGAACTTCAGAATGCTCTTGCTGTTGGTGGCCTCATCCGTCTGCAGCAGGTTGGGGAAGAAGCTGCTGTCGTGGTTGGTCACCAGCAGACAGGGGGAGTTCAGGCGTTTGGCCTGATGGACCAGCATATAGCAGCGATTGTTGTCCACATCGTTGGCCAATACGAATCCAGGAGGAATTTTGTGCTGCTCCGGCGAAGCGTGTAGGGCTTCGATGAGCTGCGCCGTCTTTGATCCAGGCGCGGCGCACATGTCCAGCACCTTGTCCGTTGGCTGAACGTCAAGCACCAGGGGCGGAATCATGGACACCGCTTCCTGGCGACTTATGCTACCTGCCGTTGTCTCCACAATGAGAAAGTTGTGCAGCCGGAACAGCGGCTCCGAGCGGCGAATGTCCTTCCGAGTCAAGTGCAGCTGATAGGCCATTCCGTTTGGATACCAGGGCAGGCAGAGGGGGCGCTCCACCTGCTCGGGGGGCAGCTCGTGCAGTTCCGCCACAGCGCGCACATACTCGGTGAAGAGCTGCGTCTTAATTATGTTTAACAGCGCCTTGGCTTCATCCTTGAAGCCGGTTACACGAAATGTGGTGGGCAGATTTTCCCGAATGCTGGCTAAGAATTGTGTCCATTCCTCCTCATCGGCACAGATATTCTGCAGGTGATAGTACTTAATGAAGGCCGCATTGTCGCGCTCGATTTCCTTATAGGGCTCGGCACGTCGATCCGGTCGCTCCGGAGCACCCTTCAAGGTACCGAGAACAGAAATAAAGAAAATGTATTCAACAAGTTCGACTTGCAACTGTGTTTACATTAATATTGACTTACATTTGCACGCTTTTGTCGTTTTCTAGCTGCAAATGGATTCTGTTTCTTGCCACGCGCCATTGAGCTAGTCTCTAGTATTATTCACTTCTATTTCTTTCGAATATTTAAGCAAAATTTATAGCTCCTAGAATTCCGTGCTTTGTGTTTATTCAATGAGCCGGCAACACGTGTTTGACTGCCATCTGGCAGCACTTATCAACCATCGGCCAGACAATTTAGCGATAGATTAGCTATCGATATGTGGCAGAGGACCCGGTTGGAGCTTTAAAACCATATCTGAAGCATAAAACAACTATATTATAATAAAAAAGAGAATAAGAAAAAAATGTTTGTATCCAAAATTGTTTAATCATTAACATAATTATTTATAATTTCATTGTATTGCATCCCGTGCGTATACACATGTATTTCAATATTAAGTTTCAGTGCATTGAGAGTAATCACACTGGCCATACTCATTACTGTAGACTACTTAATTAAATCTATTTTGTAAATACATACATTATCTCAGTATTATATTTTTGACTACTCAAATGGAACAGCATTGACAGTTTATTACGATACCTAACAGTCTATCGATAACGTCGGGAATTTGTCGTCAGTAAGCCAGCTGTGCTTTTTTAAATACAAACACAAGCTCAAAAATCTTTATTAAATTTAATTTTGTTTTTGAAACTATATACATACATATATACAATGACAACAGAAAATAGTACCAACAATGGCCTCGAAGATGTCCAGTATCTGCTGCATCTAGAATCTCTCAAGCGCTACACAGAGCAAGCCAAAAATATGCACCGTCAAACCGAAGAGCATGCGCGCCATTTTGTCGAAGCCAAACGGGAATATCAGCGAGAATACACAAGCCTGGTCAGCTTGAGCAAAAATGTTGACCTGCGCGAGCTACTCGAAGCGAAGAGCTCTGAAATAGCCGCCGCGCGTGTGGCAAGTCTACCCGGTCAGCTAGAAGAAGTAAGCAACGCTCTCTCCAGTGAAAAGCGACCCACCGAATTGGACATTCAAATTCTGGAGGAGTGCAAACAGCAGCTGGAAAACCATCATCGACCACGCAACAAACTCTCAAATCAACACAAATTCACCAAAAACCGAGAAGCGTTCAAATCGCTGCACACCATGATCCAGAATGTGGAAAATGGATTTCAGCTCTCTACATTGGCGGCAATGGATCAAATGATCGCCGATCCGCCGAATTAATAACTCGCAATATATTACAATTAGTACCTTCAAGGAATATATACTCATACATATGTACATACATGATAAGCATAAAAATACAAAATAAAGATATACATGCATACATATTAATCCCCTCCACAAGCTTCGATATTCGATATCAATATGCTTTTCGATGATCTTTGCCATCATTGAAATCGAATTTAAAACACCAATTTGCAAATAATATTTTGTTTTTTTGATAGAACACATTATTATACTAATACTACTAGACTATCGCAAAACCACGGATGTTCGTGACATAGAGGATTATTGATTTATTGTATTTGTAAGCAGTTTTGCACAAAACAAAAACTTTCAAGCAGCAGAGCATGCGTGCCATTTTGGCTATGCTAAAATGGGAATGGGACCTAGTCGACAAGACCTGACATGCTCATATGCGCGCGACACTGGAAATGAAGAGTACAGCAATAGCGTCGCACACGTTCAGTTGCATGGAATAAGCGTTACTCTTTCCAATGAGCAAAGTGTGGAAGAAAGTGCGTGGAGACAGCAGCTATCGGGAAGTGATTCCCGCCTTGGTCAAAGATGTGCAAAATAAATCAATCTAATATTTTGTTGCCAACTGTTTCCATAACAGATTTATATATTTGTAATATATGATAATGATAAAAAATAAAAACAAAATTAAAAACTATAAGGAACATAATATTTTCATTCTATGATAAATGCTTGCATATGTGCAAGCCAAAAACGAATTCATTGTACTCTCGGTGGGTTAAATGATTAGTTTAGCAAATAAGCGCGGGCGCAGGCAGCCGGCGGGGCGTATTCTAGGAGAGAGAGAGAGTTGTCAGGGATTAGCGTGTTAGCCTGGCGCGAAGCAGCAGCGAGACTTTAGTTACCACTTGGAGCGCTTGGACCAATCCTTGGGGGTCCAGTGAAGGCACTTGGAGTCGATGCGAATCTTGCGCTTCTGCATGGCGCGCTGATGCTGTTCAATAGTCTCGCGCGAAATGCAGACAATGTACTGACCCTTGTAGTAGTTAATCAAATTCAGATTCTGCAAAGTGGAGATAACGTCCTCCTTCTTAATAGAGGTGCATTCACAGATGTCGCTGGAAGCGAGAAAAAGTGAATAATCGGAATAGATAAATATATAGCATTGCAAATACTTGATGGTTATGGTGGGCTTCTCGCCATCTGCGCCAGCGTTCTGGCTAATCAGTATCTCAAGTATGGTCTGGGCCCAGTAGGAGCGATAGGATAGCAAGCCCAAGTCGGAAAGCGGCTTCTCCGGCGAGCCGGTCTTGCCCTCGAACTTGGACAGCTCATAGCTGAACTCGATGAGGAGCTTGCCGTAGCCCTTGCGTTGATATGGCGGCATGGTCAAGATGCATGCCACGTTATAGTCCTCAGTGCTCTCCTTCTCCTTGGAGAAGTAGCCGACAATATGAAAGCCGCGCGAGTCAAACTCAGTCATGATGTAGAACAAAAACGGATCAGTGTCATAGTAGAGCGTCTTGTGGTCTAAGAATAGCTTGGCCAACAGGCAAAGGTTCTGGGCGTAGACCTTGTTCTTGCGCCCATCGATCTCAAAGAACGAGATTGTATTCTTGCGATAGATCTCATTGCCCGGTGGGTGGCGGAGGTTGCACTTGGACAAGTGGCGCTCCAGGCACTTGCGGCTCTTGCAGTACTTCAGGCAGAACTCGCAAATGTAAATGCAGCTCTCCTGGCACAGCTCCTGTGGATAAGGCGAGAAGTACCATGGCTTGATGCGGTGGCGGCCAAGCTCGATCATCTCAACGTTCTTCATGCGCGTGACCACGTCATCCTGGTGGGTGACCATGCTGCCCGATTGGCGAGGCGTTGCCATCTTGCCGTCCTGCGAGGCGTCGTCATTCCCAGCAGCTGCAGCAGCGCCCAAAGAAGTTGTGGGCAACAATCCGCCATCGCCTGTCACGTGAACAGGCGTCTGCGGAGTCTGAGGCGTCTGTGGCTGCTGCGCCTGCGCCTGTTGCTGCTGCTGCACCGACTGCGAGTGATGCGGTCCGTGCACCTTGCGACGACGATTAATGCGCTTCTGCAGTGCAGCAGCTAGCACATTATTGCCATTGACCAGCTCAGTGCCGCTGTTAGAGTTGGCCATGGAGCCGCCAGCGATGGCACCGCTGAGGCCGCCGGCGTTCTGCGGCTGCGGAGATGTCGGGCGCGACACACTGCCTGCCAGCGAATGGTGGCGCTTGGGCGTGGTAACGCCCGTACTGGTGCCAGTTTGCGGCCCGTCGCGCCGTGGGAACTGCACCTTGCGCGTATCCAAGTCATCCTCGTTGACCCACTCGTCCAGACGCTTGTTAACTGTGCAGGCGTCGCAATGTTCACTTACAATTGTTTTTATTTGTTATTGATGTTTACTTACAGTCCACATAGTGCACATAGAACTGACGCTTCCCGTCCTGCTCTTTGATGCTAACAATCTCAGCCAAAGGCCAATCGTCGGTTTTGTGCATGCGCACGGACAGACGACAGCCCTCGGTCAAGGCGGCCTGTTATAAGCATCAACAATTATTATAGTTAAAGTGCAACACACAAAAAAAAAAAAGAAAAACGACGCGCACAAAAAAAAAAAAGAAAAAAAATCAAAATGGAGCGCAGGTTAGAGCGAGAGGGCTATACTTGGCCGTTGCAGTTGTACTCTATTTGATTTTTGTTGGCTGAAAATTGTTAGTTAATTGCTGGATAATTACCGTCGATTCACAAATTGATGAAACATCATCGTCGAATTCGTATTTGGTCTTCATTTCGTTATATTCATAGGAATTCAGAATTTTATTTCAGCTATTCGCAAAACGCTCCGCGTCGCAAAACAGTCAGGATCAAAGTGACGCCTCGAAATCGATAGTGCTTTTGCCTCGGCTAGGATATCGATATATTACCTTAATGAAATCCGAGTAAAATTTTCGTTATCGATACTAGAAAAATAAAAACGAAATACTACAGATTTGACTTTTTATAAGAGTTTCATTTCAGTTTTACAAGCTAAACTAGTTGATAATAAGGCTTTTAAAGTCTTAATATCGCAAAAGTGTGCGGAGTGCAGTGTCAATGCCCAGAGTTGTATTACGGCTATTTCTATCGGGCAAGTATTCGATTACCTCATAAGTCGCCAATAGTGCTGTGAAAGACCTGCGAAAGTGTTGTAAAGCAAAACAACTGCGCTCTAAAGTGTTCGTTCTTTTCAGAATTTTTACGTTTCATGTGTAATTAAACATAAATTTCAAAGTTGTGCATTTAAATTATGGACATATGATGAATTGTTAACGTTATCGATGCGTGTGTGTGCTTACGCTGGACCGTCTACAGCAATATATGTATTTTTTTCGCTATGTGCAAGAGAAGGTCAGAAAAATGTACACACATACATATGTGTAGTGGAAGGTGCATAAGCAAGTGCGTGTGCGTGCGTGTATGCGAGTGTTTGTGTGCATTGCGTATGTATCAGAAGAAAAAACAATTCGCTCAACGTTTAACAACAAATTAAAAGTGCAAAGTAAGCACTGTTTGTCCATATATGAGCTCATTTGTGTATATGTACATGTGTACTTGTCGATACATATACAGAATATGCATGCATGTGTGCGTGAGCGCGCATCGTATGTGTAGCGCTGCTCATGCTAATAGAACGTATTTGTAAATTGCTACAACAAAAAAAAACTGTGTGGCAAAATGACGTGTTTGCGCTAGTGTTGCCACTGACAACAGAATGCCAGGGCTGCCAACGCATGTGCAAACAACTTTCCAACTTCCCAACTTCCAAGCGGCAATTGGCAATTCATAAACACATTGTGATCTACCTATATCATTTAATTTTAACGCAAAACCAATATATTCGATAATTTAAATATCTAGTCAGATAGTTTGTGTGCGAGTGTATGTGCCAAAAATAACATCGGCCACGAAATATGACCGTATGTAAATTTCGCTTTGCATCTAGAGATGAGAGGCATGTGAATATCGCACATCTCTATTTGGCAACACTGCGCGGCTTTGCAAGGCAAATGATTTTTTTGACAAGTCGCATTTCATTTATTAAATCTATATTTTTTTTCTGTTATTTTGCTTTAATGTTTGATAATGTGCAGATGCGGTGTCGGCAATGTGAGTGTTTTCAATTCAAATGGTAGTGACAAGGTTGCTCCGCTTTAAAGCAATTTAACTGGTTGCCTTCGTTTGACGGACTGACAACTGCATTAAGGCGAAAAATCAACAATTCAACTAACAAGGAGAGATAATAAGAGAACGAGCAGAGAGAAAAAAAGCATAAAATCATAAAATCAGCAAAATCAACACAAACTACTACAGTGCGTAAGCAAGCGGCATTTGTACATCATTAAGTTTTACTAAAAAAAAAAAAACAAACAACAACAGTTCTACAGTTCATTTACGTTCTCAAATAAACAATAGCGACAATTGCGTGTGTGTATGAGAGAGAAAGAAAAAGAACGAAAAAACTTACGCCAGACATAAAACAACGCGAGTTGCAATTGGGCAACGTTCCATTCAGGACAACCACAGCAACAACAACGACAAGCGCAACGAGAGTGAACGGAAGAGCGAGCTTAACAGCATTAACGGTGCCCTTCTGGGTGCCACTGGCTGCGGCGCTAACACGCGCGTCGGTGGCCTTGACAGCTGTTTTTCTAGGACATTGGGATCTGCAGAGCATATCCCACATCCCCTATTGGAAATCTATTTGGTAAGTAACCGTTAACTGGGAATTAGGAGTGTGAGGGAAAGAGCGTGAAGTGTGAGCAAGCGAGAGCGAGAGACAAATGCAGAGAGTGTGTTTATAAGCTCTATCGTAGTTTATACTCTCCTCTTGTGCACATGTACATATAAGTAGGTATGGGTATATATATATGTCTCATTTATTTTGTTGTTGTTGTTTTTTTATATTGCCAGGTTTTGTTTCGGAACTGACAACTGTCATTTGTGTGTGCTTTTGTAATTTTAATGGCATTTCGTTGTTTGTTCGATGCCAAAAAAGATGAACAATGAACAAATTGGTGTTTCATCAATATCATCATCAGCGACAACCTTATCATCATCCACAATATCCACATCTGCAACAGCAACAGCAAGTGCAACTGCAACAGCAAGTGCAACTGCATCTGCTAGCAATAGCAGCGCAGCAGCTGCGCAACTCATCAAGGCCATATCAACAGGCAGCGCCGCCACCGTCGTCGCCGGCAACGCCAAGGATAAAGATAGCAATATTGCCACATTGGTAACGAAAATCCAGGCTATTATTCCTGATACGCCAATCGTTTCGATTGCCGCCGGGACGTTGAGTGAGAGTACCTCGACAACCACATCGACTAAGACGACGCCGACGCCCTATTTCCAGGAGCAGCTAACCACCTTGATGTCGCACAATGTAAAGCTGGAGCAGCGACCCGCCAACGATCTGTCCAACAACACCAACAGCAGCAGCAGCAACAACAACAACAGCAACAGCAACAATAATAACAGTAGTCCATCGGCGGCTGTCGTTGATCTTAGCCAGAATCATGTGGCGGCTGTTGATAAGAAAAGCAACAGTAGCAGCGGGGAAGGTGGTGCCTGCAGCGCTGCCGGCCAGGACAGCGCTGCAAATACGGCACACCACAATTTAAAATTGACGCCGCTGCTTAGTAAATCGGGCCAACCTGCGCCAGAGGTGATTGCCGCGGCAACGGCGCTGCATCAGCGACGCGGCGCCACCACCAAAGGCAAAACCCAGGATGACCAAAATGTGGGCAAGCGTCAAAAGAATAAAAGGGTACGTAAGCTAAGCAAAGCAATAAATGCATCTAAACAAACAGATAAGCAAACATTTTGTACACACATACAAATGTACATACATACATATGTATGTACATGTATCGATAATCCTTCGTGACAATTCAAATAATTTGAGTCTAAACTGTCGCAGGCAACGGCTAATTCTCTAATGACATTGAAATTCACGTAAATCAAATTTTTTGTTGTATTTTGCAGTTTCTACTCACTGTAAATTTCCTTTTCCGTTTTGTTGCCCTATTTTCTAAACTTAACTCCATTCTCTTTCCTCCGTTTCTTTTTGTTTATTAGATTTATTTCGTGCACTGTTCATTTCCAAAAGAATTTGCGACTCTGCCTCTGTGTGTGTATGTGTGTTGTGGTTCGACCATTTCCAGCGGACATTTGCAATTATTTTGTACACGCACAAAATACATACACACATGCAGGTATAGCTGTTAATATATATGTACATGTGTACATACATTCCAATGTATATGCATGTATGTATGTCCTATACACATACATATGTACATGATGTACGCATGTACAAACATATGTATGTATGTTTTCGCTTCACTGTCGTCGCACGTCATACATATGTACATAAATATGTATGTATGTATTTCTCTTTGAAAGATTTTTAAATTACATATCCAATAAAAATCGCACAAACATTCTATAAATATCGACATCAAAACTAACATGTGCAGACACTCATACATATGTATGCATGTATGTACATACATAGTGTGTATATTGAATGTATGTATGTTTGGTTTGCATGTGTCTACGCACGACCATAGTTCAAATTTGTGTACATATAAAATATTGTATATTGATTAAAAAAAAAAGTTATTTAGTTAACATACACAAATTGATGAAGAGAGAGAACTATAAACTTAATTAATAGCAACACAATCATTCATTTCATTATTTCGTTTCGATATTTATTTCGTATTTATTGTCTGTTATTGAACGTCTCTGTTTCGCGCAAATTCTGCGCATTACAGAGTAATGGGAAAAGAACCCGTTACTTTAGTTGAGACATTCGGCCGTCTGGCAGCAGGCAACAGCGACAATAACAGCAGCAGCAGCAGCAGCAATGGCCACTAGAAAAAGATCGCAATTATCAGAAGGGGCATTTTTCATTTCATTTGCGTACACTGTTCGCCTGGAATGGTTATGGAGAAATGCCGTTATCTATCAGCTCCTTCCATTCCACACACTCATACGCACTCACGCAATATTGTTTTGTCACTGTGGCGTGCCTCAGTGTAATGCAAGTTTGCAGATCGGCAGGCCGAACGCGTTTCATATCGCATTGAACAATTTTTGGTTTATTTTATTTGATAAATTCAATTTCTTGTATCTCTCTCTCTTTTATTTTAATAGTTTTTGTTTTTGTGTTGTTCTTTCGAGTTTGTTGAGAAAACCAAACCACAATTGTATGAACCTCCTATCGTCAAGCGTTTTGTTCTGTGGCGCCGCCGCAGCCGCCGCACTAGACCTAACCACACGCATTTAAATTTGTTGTGTTTAATTTATTTTATTTTATTTATTGCACTCGTGTGTGTTGTGTGTGCGCCTTCTGTGACTTGAGCCTGACATATCTACATAAAACGTACATATATGTACAAATATTGTATGTACATATTTATGTACATAAATAGGTAAATGATTGTGTATGTGTTCACGCACAACTATAAAAACTGTAGCCCAAGTGCGTTGTGTGTTAGAATTATTAACCCGAGCAAAGTGTTGCAGCGGCAAGAAGCGGGCTCAACTTGAAATTGTAGTCAAAGCTGCTAGCCAAGCCGCACGCTACATTTCCAGGCACTACAGCCCTGTTCATCTCATACATACATACTTCCAGTAAATACCGTTGCTTTGGCACTAAGTGTTGTTGAGGTTATGCACGAATGCGCAGCACGATTTAATGAAAATGTTTCAACTAATTTGCAGACAAAATACGATCCCTGGGAGGATAGCGAAATAAATGATCTCGACGACGCATCATTGAAGAAACTGCTCGAGGAGGCCTATTGGTATCGCAGCCCTAGCGACAGAAAAAACAAAAGCGAGCGTTTTCTGGTAAGCAGTTGTTTAGTTGATCCAAGTAGATCACCATGTTAATACGCTGCTGCATATTGTTTATAGCAAATGCTTAAGAAGGCTGAGTACGACGAGGAGAATTCTTATCGTCGTGTCATTAAAAACTGCTTAACACGCAACACGTCCGCATCATCATCATCAACGTCCAGCGGCTATTATGGCCACAGTAGTAGCGTAGGCAGCGGCGGCAGCAACTTTGGTGCGCACAATAGCAGCAACAGCAACAACAATACATATAGCAGCAGTGGCGGCTATCATAGCAACCATCGGACGGCATCACAGCGTCATAGACAGTTCGGCTCTTTGCAGGATTTAGTGGAGGCGACGCATCGCAGCGAGCTGGCAACGACGTCAGTGGCGGCGGCGGCGGCGACAGCGGCAGCAACCCAACGTTTCAACTGTGATTATCAGCTGAGTGGCGCCAGCGGCAGCAGCGGCAACAGCAGCAACGCTCGAGCCAATCGACGCCAACAGCACAACAACAACAACAATAACAACAACAGCAGCAGCAGCAGCAACAGCAACAATAGCAACAACCAAAACGCCACTCTGGTCCTGAAAAAATTCAAGATCAACTCAAACTCGTCTGTGTCGGCGCGACAGCGCGAAGGCGGCAGTTTGCCCAGCAGCGTCAACTTTGAGGCCAATATGGATATTAAGCAGAAGCTGAACGTTGGCGAGCAGATGGTGCTCAGCGGTGTCAATGCCAGTGGCAGCAAAAACAATCGCAACGGTAACAGCAACAACAACAGCAGCAGCAGCGGCAGCGGCGGCAACAACAACAACAGCAGCAACAGCCTGCCCAGTCAGCTGAATGAGACTGGCAACATGGTCGTGCAGTTCGATCAGGATGGCGTGGCCATCGATGTCGCTGGCGGCCAAATCTATGAGCAGGAGGTAAGGAATATGTATGTCTATGTGGGAGGTCAATATGACTGCAACAATTTTGTTTAATATAAGCTTATTCAACAATAATAACAACAACTACAACAATAACAACAGTATACACAAACACAAACATTTGCTTAACTATCCATATAAGACCGTATCATGCCATTTGTGTCAATATTGGTTGAGGGCCTGAACAGTCTACTAAAGACATAATCATCATCACCATCATCTGTCTCTCTCTCCCTCTCTCTCTTTCTCCCTCTCTCTCTCTCTCTCTCTCTCTCTCTCTCTCTCTCATAGTCTTTAGTTTGTTGCAGGAGCTGGGAGTCCTCACATTCGTTTCTCTAAGGGCTGCCCAAAGAGATAATTCAATTAGAGTATTAATCAAATCAATTCAAGCTCACCCATTGCTCTCATCTCATAACATATCCCATTTGCCAAACCAAAATAACCAAAAATCTTTCCCAGAGAAAAACACACAAAATTTTAACCCAACTAAATGTTGTTTATTCTATGCGTTGTTCTGCTCTTGCTCTAACACTATCATTAACAATGAACAATTTAACAATTAACAATTCACATCAATCATGATTGAAGGTTGTCGGTAAAATCGGTTTGTGTGTGTGTATGTGTGAAGTTGAGGTGAATGTAAAAAAGAAAAACAAGAAAAATTAAACGCGTTTTAAGAACTGGGCAATATTTACAATTCAATCAAGAAACAAGCGTTACAACAACAACAACAACAATATATATATTAAACTTTGTGCAATTCTTTATTTCTTGTATAACCAAAATCGAAACAAAAATATAAACCACACATAATATTGATAAAAAGGAGCTACATTCGGATGCGCAGCACAAGGATAAGCCCATGACCTTCAAATGTGAACAGCCGCTGGACATTCTCGGTGGTCAGCAGATGCAGAAGCAGAAGCAACAACAGAAGCAGCACCTGGCCGTTGCCATTGAATCGGGCGCTGTTAAAGAGTTCCTAATCGATGATCCGCTGCACTTTTCCATGCTGGAGCAGTCTGCCAAGCAGCAGCAACTGCGGCAACAGCAGCACTCACAATACGCCGCCATGCCGTCGAATGGTCCAGGCGCCGCGGGTGCTGGCGGCCCATTCACGCTCACTCTGGACGAGCACAAGCGCAAAGTGGAGGCCGGCTATGTATCGCTCAATGACAGCTATACGGCATGCTCTTCGGTCTATGGCGTCGGCAGTTCCACATCCTCGGTCGCCACCGGCCACGATACCGGCAGCAATTCCGCTGATCCATTCGCTGGCCCCGATCTGCGTACGGCCAAAATTGGACACATGATGACCGCGGCGGCCACGGCAGCTGTTGCTGCCTCGCACAGCGCCAAGTCCACAACGGTAAGAAGCGGGCCTATCATATTGTAGAACTGCCCTGAACTTATTGGATTAAGCTGGGCGGACTGAATCGAAACATTCAGCCAAACCATTAATGCATAGTTTACGTGTGTGTATGTCTGTATGTGTGCGTGATCGATAGAGTGTTAACTGATTGTAAATATGCCCAGTACTTAACGGACGAGCGAGGGCCCTTGGAACTGTGCCTGCGCCAAGCTATTGACAGAGGCTTCACCCTGTCTCGCTGGCCGTAGAGCTGCAGTCCAGTTCCCCATTAAATGTTGTCTATGAGGCATATTTGTCAGTTGTGTCTGTTGTGTCCGTCTTAGCATCGTTGCGTAGTGTGTGTTAAGATAACTGTAAATAGCTTTAAGTGTTTCGTTTCGCGTCGAGACAGTTGCTATAGGAACTACAGTTAAGCCAAGGCCATTTTGTACATATACCCCATATAAGAGTGTGTAAGAGCAGCAAAAATGCATTTGAATAATAACATACATCGTTTGCTACCTGCCGTATTCCTAGAGTTTCTGCAATTTATATTCGCAATTAGCTGTAATGTAATGCAATAATTTGAGGCTAATTAATTGACATGTGATACATGTAATTAGCGGCATAACTAAACAATACAAAGAAGCATTGTTGCTTAGCCATAAGCTCCACAATCAACAGCAACTGCTGCAGACTTGCACTACTTGGGAAAAGAACCGAGACTCCAGATCTGGCGCACAGCTGTTGACCAAGGCTCTTCTCATTCGAATTGATAAGTCAAAGGCTATGTATTATTTGACCTAATAATATATGGCAGAACGATGTTGACATATGGAATAGATGATGTTCAGTCTCATTATGATCTCACTCATACAAACACCGAGATCTATGGATATCCCTTTGATAGGGCAGTGAGATTATGAGTATTCTTTATATAGACCTCACGAGATCTATGGATATCCCTTTGATAGGGCAGTGAGATTATGTGTATTCTTTATATAGATCTCGTGAAATCTATCCCTTTGATAGGGCAGTGAGATTATGTGTATTACTTATATAAACCTCAACCCAACAAGAATCAGTTTGAGTTGATTTTATACTGGGCAAAATTATTGGAGAGCAAAATTCAATCTATTGAAATCGATCTATAGGAATATCCATATGTTATCGTACTCCATAGTACATATATGTATAAATATTCTTAATCTAGTTCGATTGAAAGCTAGAAACTTAAATAGTTAAATGTATATGCATTTTTAATCCGTTATATTATCGATTAGAATAGATTGGATGAATATTTCGAATGTCGAATAATTGTAAAAATCAAACCACATCGAGAATATTCTAAGTTTCTGCAAATTTAGTTGAGCCAAATGGTTTCTATGATTCTATTCATCTGTCGTCCCGCTCCCCACTATAATACTAGAAAATCTCAGGTTTCAGTTCCAACATATAAATCTAAAATTTCCCATATTAGCTCAAAAACTGTTGATTGTATATGTTCATATCTCCTATATCATAATTAGTTTTCTATGTAGCTAAAGAAAAACAAATGTAAATAGGCGTAATATTAGTGGAAACAATTGTTATTGGACATCCATTTGACAAGTCCACAACAAGACGAACGAACAAAGAGACGAACGAACGCCGTAATTAATTATAGTAATATGGGGATCGGATAACACTTGGAGTTGGGGTAAAGATTCGATAGGAACCAGAGTGCAGAGCCATAGAGCCCACAATGCAACACGGCCAGAACACCCCAAACACACAGAACACACACAACGCACACCTGAAGCTCCCACAACAAAAATTGAATATTTTTGGTTTGTTTTTTTTTTGTTTTTTTTTTTTTTTTTTTTTTTTTTTTTTTTTTTTTTTTTT
>NW_022046648.1:0-21338 GCF_001654015.2 Drosophila navojoa
TATAGGATATAGGATATAGGATATAGGATATAGGATATAGGATATAGGATATAGGTAATAGGATAAGGGATATAGTATAAAGGATAGAGGATAGAGGATAGAGGATGAAGGATAGATGATAGAGAATAGAAGATAGAAAATAGAGGATAGCAGATAAAGGACAAGAAATAAAGGATAAAGGATAGAAGATAGAGGATAAAAGATAGAGGACAAAATATATAAAAGAGAAAATAAAGCCAGAAGATGGAAGACGTAATATGTAAAATTGAAGATGGCAGATATACGAAGAAAGTTAAAGCACATATGATAGATAATAGATTGTAGAGATAATAGATGACAGCTCATAGATGATAAAAGATGATATTAGATAAATTATGGTTGAAACGCTGAAATGAAACACTCTCAAAACGTTCAATTTGCTTTCCCAGCGATTGAAACGGAAGAAATTTGCGATGCAAATGCGGATGGTGGAACGTTTATTTTGACAGCGAGTGTATGCAAATGTGTAAAAGCAAGCTGTCAGATGCTAAATACACACACACACACACACACATTGAAAGGGAGAGAGATACACACACACACGCACACGTAGAGACAGACGCACATGTAGCACACACCGCAGCCGCCAGTTGGGGCAATAGCAACATTTCATTTCATTTAATTTAGTTACATTTCCACAATTTGATTTGTATTTTTTTTTTCATTTTTAATTTAAAAAAATTTATATTTCATTTATGTTTGTATTTCTATTTTTTTTTTCGCTGTGGCGGCGGCTGCTCCAAGTGCTTGCAGGCACATGTGGCTGACGGTGCGGTGGGTTGGCAAGCGCGGCGGGGCGGGGCGAGGGTAGGGGCGTGTTGGCCGTGCCACATGCGGCATTAGCACAAAAGCTGGCTGGCGCTCAGTTTGCGGCTAAAATAATTCAAGCAAAACGCGCAAACGGCCAGCTGCAAGCGCAATGCACAAAACAACAGTTAGCCAGCGAGGTGTGTGTGTGTGTGTGTGTTGAGTGGGCATGGCCAGGGGTTGGCTGCGCCCACTTGACAGCAGAAGAAAAATAAGTAAATAGAAGGCAAAGTAAAGTTTATGGGCGAGCTATGCAAAAGTATCTTACAGATACTTGCCGCGTCTAGCTGCTGTATCTGTGTGTGTGTGTGTGTGTGTGTGTGACTAAGTGTGTGTGTGTGTGACTGTGTGTGTAACTTTTGCCGCAGCGGCTACCACACAATGTCATTAACCAAATGAATGGCTGACGCTGCAGATTTGGTTGAGTCAAAGGGCAGCGGGCAGAGGGGTGGGTGAGAGGGAGGGGCAACGGGTTACGGGAGAGGGGAGGGGACAGAGTTGTCGTTTACTTGTGATTAAGTCGGTTGCCCGCAAAAGCTAAGCGCCCGGCTCAGCCCACTCTAACTAGGCCTAGATTACCTAGCTTGGCTTGTGGCCCAACAAATTTCAACAGCTAAACCAGAGCAAAAGAGTGCAGGAGAGAAAGTGAGAGAGAGAGAGAGAGAAAGAGAGAGACAGACAGAGTGGTAGATGAGACTCAAAGGAATGTCAGAGTGATGACAACAACTTAATGGAAATAACTGCACATTTATAAGTGACAACTTTGTTGTTGCCAGCTCTATATCTATCTCTGTCTCTCTGTCTCTCTGTCTCGTGCTCATGGTGTGTGCGGGCGTGTGTGTGTGCGTGTGAGTGTGCGTATCTTTGGGCATCTTGCCGTGTTTTCATTGCCTGGGCCAAGAGCGTATAATTTATGGCCAAGGCGTGGCAGACAAATGGCCGGCATATGCAGGAGTTGCCTTTTGGGTTTGGGATCCGACCAGATAGATATATAAATATATATACATATATATGAGTATGAGTATGTGTGTGTGTGTGTGTGTGCACGCACACAATTGCAATAACTAACGGTAAATTAGTTTGCAAACAGAGTGAAAAAGGCAACTGGCAGATGAAACCTAATTTGGACCCGGCACACCATAAGCACGCGCACACACACAGAAGAAGAGAGGGAGCGAGGGAGTGGGAGACACCCGCACACACACACACTCACACTCACACTCACGCACACACGCTGCGTTAGCCACAAGCGAAACTGATTGAGGGCCAGCAAAACTGGCAACAGCCTGCAACAATGGCAAACCAAACCAAACCAAACCAAACCCAACCAAACCAAGCCAAATCAAACCGAACCCAAGCTGAACCGAAAACCAAGCTCAACTGAGCGTCGAACCGCATCAGTTCACCATTGCAGCTGGTCACAGTGCACAGCGCAGCGCAGCGCACACAGATTACAGGCGGCCAAAGTGTTGCCAAACTAATGCAATTTAAATATTTATCGATATGTGTATTTAGTGTCGAAAATCGATCAAAATGCCGAAATGAAATGTTTCGGCATAATGGTAAAGGCATGCCACAAAGCCAGCTAGGCATAGATTGGCATAAACCTAGAAGCGTTTGGTGCCCATGAAAGTTATCGATAGTCCGGCTCATGGCCTGAAACATCTTTGTGCCTATAGCTGGGACTCTAATATCACCTATTTTGTATTGTAGCAGAATTCAAGTTGATTGTTGTTTTTCTTATTTTAGTAATCGATTTTAGATTAAAGAATTATCGATATTTATTTGTGTAAAGCAGAGAATGGCACGTGTTAAATCGATAAATGAATTTGAGCGG
The DNA here is from genome assembly GCF_001654015.2 of Drosophila navojoa. Next base: position 2,684 of record NW_022046648.1, read on the forward strand.
AAATCTTAATCTTTCATATTAAGCTAATTAGACTTTAACGTACGGTACGGCTTAGTTATACAAATTTTTAATCGAAAAACTATCGATATACGATAGCATACCCATAGTCAATATTCAATAGTTGTTCAACTGGATTTTTCAATCAAGCTTTTTAGCAACAGCTGATGATTTTAATAATAAGTATCGATATATAAGTATCGTTATATGTGCTATGATTATTACCATTTTTTTTAAACATGATCGCAAAATAATCTCTAGCTATCGGTAATATCTTATAGTTGCGCTCCAAATCTGGTATCTCAAAATTCTGATGGACAGAAATTGGTGCATTAAAAATCGATAACTATCGATCTTATCTACAAGCTGGGATCCATTTCTGTTTCGTTAGCAACTTTTTATAATTTTCGTGCTCTCAGTAGATTATGCTTAATATTATGGACAAAATTTAGTGCATTAGAAATCGATAATTATCGATAGGTATCATACAGCTTACTGCATTACCTTGGCAAAGGTATTCTTTCTAACTTTGACCGTGATTTTAAATCTGACTAAATTTCATTGCCAATAAACAAACGCCGAGCAGCATATCGATATTTATTTGCATTAAAGCCGGCCTCGACTTTAATTGGATAATTTCTCATTTTGCTCTCGCTTGTTTCGCACAAATGAAATCCCAGCGCACATGACGTCGACTTCTCATCGAACAGCAAACATTCCGTAGCCCTATCCCTATACTGTTTCGCCTCTAAATTGAACCAGTCCGTCGCACCTTCCACGGCTACGGCTACGGCTACAGCTACGGCTCTGTGGAGTTGAATTCTTCTTCTATTTTTGTTTTTTGTTTTTATCAATTTGGCTTCGGGCTATGTGGCTTGCCAGCTCACATTGCGCTGGCTCGTTTCCACAGTTTTGGGCCGGAGCGTGGCCACAAAAACCGCTGGATTTCATTTTTATATACTCATTAGCAAGGTGCGAAGCGGGTATATATGCTGGTTTGCCCATGCCCAATGGCCAGTGGACAGTCTCCAGAGTGTTATGCCTAGATTAATGCGCGCATGTTGAGTCATGAATTACTCAAGATGCCCTCTCAAATTACCTGCCGTTGAGTCGTAATGAGGCATGGGCATTGGGCAGTCGGTGAGGCTCGACTGGGCTGTTTTGCTGTTTCTTCTCTCGCTTCTCTCTTTTTTCGGTACTCATTGGCACACGTGTGCTCGGCGGTAGACGGCCGACGGCCCAGCTGCCGTCACATGGCGTGCTGTGCTGCTGCTGCGTGGTCAGGGAATGGTCAGGGAATGGTCAGAGTCTGGTCAGGCCCTGGCCAGTCTTTATTAGGCTGCGTTTTCCAGTCTCTGTCTTTTTTTTGTTTTTTTGGGCTTCCTGCTGTTTCGCGTGCGCCTTTTAATTTATTTATCGCTGGAGCCGAAGCTGGAGCTGGCGCTGGAGCGGCATAGCCATGGCCACAGCCGGCGCACCGCAACTGGCGGCTACATACGTTTGTTTTTTTTTTTTATTTTTAGCCAGGGTCACGGACTGCAATTGGAGTCGGGGCTGTCAATTTTCGTTGGTTTCTTTTTGTCCAGTTTTGCCTGTTGTTTATGCAGCCGAGTGATGTTAATGGCGGCTCGCATGGCTTGCAAATGACCATACGCACAACACACACACTCACACACTCACACCCACCCACCCACACACACACACAGAGAGAGTAAGCTTAATGTGTGCATTCGTTGCACGGCTCTTGGCACGGATCACAGCTGTCCAAAATGTGAGCAATTTAACTTGATTTATATGCGAGCATACGCTAATGTGTTACTCAAGTCCTCCACATGGTAGATACATGTGCAATAATCAATTAAAATTTGACCATGCTGTAATAGGTTTTTCCTGTTTGCTTAACGCTCATTGAATAATTGAAGAGAGAAGCGCCGTTCGCTGTTCGATTTTAGCACAGAGCGAATTATTATTATTTTTTTTTTTTTTTATAATATATGAATGTTTCTCTCTGTCACTTTAATTATGGCAAGAGTATTTTAGTAGAGAAGTTATTTTTTTTTTGCTTCTCTTTCTGCTCTACTCTCTAATTAAGCACTTTTAATTGTGACTTTCAGCATTTCTTTCAGCTTGTTACTCCATTGTTATATGATCCCTTGCTTCATTTTGTTTACTTTACTCATCATGTGCTCGCCCTTTTCATTGAAGAATTTTAGCTTTTTGCTCCTCTGCTGGCTTCCATTTTCTGGCTCTATTCCTCTAATCAAACACATCGGATATGTGACATCCATTCAGGTTTTGCTGCTCTCTTTTCCTCTCTTTTTTCTGTTTGCTTATTGAACTTCATCAGTCGCTTCTTGCCTCACTTGTTCGCTTGACTGCTTGATAAAGCTGGGTTTCGTCCATTATTCAGAATTTAACTTTATCTCTTGCCTGGCATCTCAATTTTCGTCGGTCAACTTAGTTTTTACTCAAGTGCTAAGCAAAGCTTCTCGCTTTACTTTTTACTCTGCTTTTTATGAAAAATTCTAACTTTCAAGTTCTCGTAATATTTAAGTTGTAGGAACTTTTTGCTTGGCGCAGCTAATTGCTTCTCTCTGCTGAGTTTTACTTTCCCACTCTTATAGATATGCATAGATGTAATAGTGCTTATGCTTTTCCTGTTACCTTCTTCCTGCTGAGCTTCCCTTTCCCAATTCCTTTCGTTTATTTGATTGACAAGGATGTAACAATGCTTATCCCATAACTTATCACAGCGCTTCTCGCTTCTCTCGTCTTCGCCTCAGTGTAGTCTTTGCGCTCCTCTTCGCTTCTTCCTGCTGAGTTTTCCCTTACCGACTCCGCTCTTTTATTTGATTGTCAAAGATGTAACAATGCTTATCCCATAACTTATCACGGCGCTTCTCGCCTCCCTCGCCCCCTGCATTGTCTTGGCCTTTGTGTAGGCATTGCAAGCTGCATCGACTGACAGTGTCGAGAGCTTCAATATATTTTCCTTGGCTCTTCAGCTAAGACCTGTCGACTTGAGGGCCCATTACTCAAAAATGTCAAAGCCAAGTGGTGAGCGCCAGGGGAAACGGCGCAGCACTTGGCGCAGCAATTATATTAACCTGCCCATGAAACGTGAGCTCGTTTAAGGCAGTCCATCAAAGGGACCAACGGCTTCAATGCCAATGTATGAAGATCTATATAGATATGTATGTATCTCTATATATGTATATATGTGTATATAGCAGCTGATTTATGTAACCATCGGCCACAATAAATCCTCAATAATTTATAGAGTTGGGCGACCGCAACATTGACCCTCGAACGAAAGCAAAATTTTGTACAAATATTTGTCTCAATCAAGCGAAAAACCATGCCAAAAGTGTGGGAACAATTTACGCCATGCCACGCCCCCGCACCGCTCGAATGTGACAAGAAGCGGACAACAGGGCAGTCAATTTATATTAAGAGACTTTCAGCGTAGCCCTCGCCAGCAGCAGCAGCAGCAGCAGCAGCAGTCGGTGGACAAGGCAATCGGAATGGAGCAAAGCGCTAAAAAGGGAATTCAATAAAACATTCAGCGAATGGACGGAGTGGGAGGGAGAGAGGATGTGGGGGCACGTTAAGGGCAGCTCAGTGCTGAACTTAGGTTGTTCCCCAGATGCCAGCACTTGAGCAGAACGAAAACAGTGCGAGTGAGAGAGAGAGAGAGAGAGAGGGAGGGAGAGAGAAAACAGCTGAAGGCATCGAGAGCGATAGGGTTTAAGCAATTGAAGATTTGTGCAGCTAAGTTAGAGTAATTCCGTTCAACTGGTTGGGATTATGCACGGCGTTTATACAAATACTCCAAATATTTTCTAAAGCATGTTGGCCCACTTCGAGGCTGAGAGTGATAGAGCGAGAAAGAGTGAGGGAGTGAGAGAGAGAGAGAGAGCAAAAAATATTTGTACTCGCATGCAGCGCATAATAAGAAAATTCCTGTACGGCTTGGCATGCCAAATGCTCATCATCCAGCCAAGCTGTAGTCCATGAGTCGGCCGTCTCTTTCTGCCACTCTAGCGTTCTCTGTCTGGCACACTCATTCACTTTCTCAAAATGGTAAAAACGCTCAACTATGCAGCCAACAACTCGGCATCGCATTCACGTACTACATTGAGGCTAACCGCCAACACTACAAACAACGCGGAATGTCATAAACTCATACTCTTATAGCCAGCAGGACACACTCGCACACACATGGCTATAAACATGCTTACACACACACACTCCTATACACCTCAAAGCCAAGTCAAAAGCTGACTTTCAAGTTCAACGTCAAAATAAGAAAAAAAAAAAAAAAAAACTGAAAGTTTTTCATGATTTCAAATAGGCAATGTGCAGGCATAGCATAGGCTATATTGACTAAAGGGTGTTTTTGTTGGCTAACTAGGGTGCTAGTATAGGGTGCTCAGGGAATGCTCTAGAGCTACGATGCCCTAAAATTAATGAGCTAACTGACGTCAGCTATCAGACTAATTTGAAAGAAAATGCATTTTATAAACAATTTTTGAGCTAACTTTGAAGATTATACATATACTGTAAGATATATAATATCTTAGTATAGTATCTATTGACTATCTGGAACTAAAGAAAAATTCTCATAGTATAATTGATATACAAATTATGGATGTATAATATATTAATCAACATATAGTATATCTGCGAGATGTATATGTATGTGTATGTACACTCGGAGTGTTTCTTAAATCTATTTTCCTTCAGTCTATACATAGTATCTACATATACTATAAGATATATAAATTATTTATAATATCTTAGTATAGTGTCTATATATATATCTCTCTCTAGTATAGTATCTATATAGTATATATACATTATTTATAATATCTTAGTATAGTGTCTATATGTGTATATCTCTAGTATAGTATATGGTATATATACTATCTGTAACTAAGTACAAATTCTCATGGAGTATTTGGTATACAAACTTATGGATGTATAATACCTTTAATCAACATATAGTATATCTGAGAGATGTATATGTATGTATGTACATATGCATATGTACACTCGGAATATATCGTAAATCTATTTACCTTCAGTCTATATATTCGACATATGCATATAGACGTACATGCTTCTATTATTTCTTAGAGCTTATCTCCGTTCATATGTCATGCAAATGAATTGCTCTGTTTTCTGCACTCAGTTCTCTAGCTCTAATTGAAATGTTCTTCCATATATTTTTCTTCTAACTAACAGTTCGCGTTACAAGCTAGCTAACCTCGATTAATAATAAAGTTTTTCAATTAAAGCAAATCTATTTCACACATTTACGGCAAGGTAACTGCAATTCGATGCCACAAACTACAAAAACTATTTCAACTTGGTTTTGATGCGCTGCCAGCATTGAAATGATGATGGAGTATATTTGCTTAGGTCAAGGCATGTTACAGACAGATAAGGAGAGAGAGTGAGAGAGACAGAGAGAGAGAGAGAAATAGAGAGAGAGAGAGCGAGAGAGCAAGTGGGAGAGATAGAGAGACAGATAGAGAGAGAGAGAGAGAGAGAGAGCGATTTAGTAGATCAGAATTCATAGAAGTACAAGTATATGATGTATGATATATGTATAATGTATGTATGATGTAAGTATGATGTGTGTATGATGTATGTATGATGTAAGTATGATGTGTGTATGATGTATGCATGATGTAAGTATGATTTATGTATAAAGTATGTATGATATATGTATGATGTATGTATGATGTATGTATGATGTATGTATGATGTATGTATGATGTATATATGATGTATGTATGATGTATGTATGATGTATGTATGATTTATGTATAAAGTATGCATGATGTATGTATGATGTATGTATAATATATGTATGATGTATGCATGATGTATGTATGATGTATTTATGATGTATGATTCATGGGGGTATCTATCTATTCCTAGAGTCATAGATGGATATAAACGTAATGCTATAGCTAGCAGCTAGTCACATCTTACCGGGTATTCATGAGCTGGGCATACTCCACCAAAACATAGTATATATATATATTCCTTTTCTTTTTTTGTTTATTGGTATTTTGAGCTGAGGGCCAAGGAGCAGTCAAGCAAATGCAATAAACTCGGAACAAGTTTATTAAATTTACAGTTATGTGTGCAATGTATTGCTGCTGCTGTTGTTGTTATTGTTGTTGTTGTTGTTGTAGCTTAAATTGCCGACGGGATAAAAGCTGTTAAGTGTGAATGAAAATGCAATTGAAAAGTTAAGACAAAGCAATCGAGAATAAAGCAATTGAAAAGTGAGGCAAAAAAAATGTTGGAGCAAAAGAGAAAAGTAGTAGGAAAATCTAGTAGGTGTCTGGCAAACGTTTTTCCCCGATAGTTTTTCTCAATTTTCGTACCTGGTTCTATTTGATTTTTCTTTGGGACTTTAGCTGAAAAGTAGGCAACACACAAATCGAATTTCCAGAAAATTAAAACTTTTTGCCCTGCGTCTTCAATGTGGAAAATGTCAGCTAACTGGGTGCTAGGGCGTGTATGTGTCTCGCTCTCTCTCTCTCTCTCTGTCTCTGATTTGAGATTAAACATCTGAATTGCTTAGATTTCATTTAAAAGATACTCACCTGCGCTTATTGGACTGTCACACAGCAGCTCAGCTCAAAAGTAGGCTACAAAGAGAGTCGAGTCACTTAATAATGAATGAATACAAATGTTAGGGCGTATATGAGTGCACATGATTATACATATATACGTATATATGGCCCATATATATTTGGCCTAGATTTAGATCAAGATCCAGACATCAAGCAAATTGAACAATTTAAATATGCAAAATCTGAGAAAGAACTGCATTTAATTAGATTATTAAAAGATAATTTGCGTTTCTTCTTGTTACTTTTAAAATGAGAATTTTATATATAACATATTAATAGCCTTAGAGGACAGATTTTATAATTAAATTTCTGTGTTCTTTATAAAAAAAAAGCATTAAGTAACAAGTAAGAAAGTAGTAGACGAGTGCTACTGACTGCAGAATACTTATTCCCAATAAAAAATTTGCTGAGAAAGATTTTTTTTTTATTTATTTATCATTCTTTTTGCAGTCCTATAGAGCAGATCAATAATACCTTATTCGAACACCTTCGAACTTTGAACTAGAACTAAGCTGAGCGTGAAAATATAAGTTTTGGTCAGTTTTTTTCCACGTGTCTTTGAAGATCTGGTGCTTATATCAACTCCACAAAAACAGTTATTTTCCGACAGGGTATTTTCCGATTCTACAATCCTCGAAAGACACGTGGGGAATAATAACTCAATTATCTAATTTTTACGCTTCTAGTATAGCTTGTCACGCCTTAAAATGGGCGTAAATCTTCAATATTGAGTTATCAGCGAGTATTCCAAATCTCAACTCTCTGACACTCGATTTCTGATATACTGCCAAAAAGACAACGTTCCCATGGGGCGTACTGGGAGAATTTAAGCATTTCATCAGATGAGGCCACCCATGAGTATATACTCTAAATTTAAGGTCTGGCGAAGGCAGCCATTGCACAAGACCAATATACTCATATAAATGTCATGAATTAGTATAGCTGGAATGATATACAAAGTGTTCAACATTAATGGAGGACGATGAAGGGCGCACTATTCTGATGAAGCGCAATACCCAAGAGCTCAACTCAACTATAAATTTCTGCATATTATGTATATTAAGCTCCCTCTCCCGCTCTCTCTCTCTTCCCTTCCCCTCTAAAATGTATACATTATCCAGCTACTGATTGGAATTGTTATGCATAGCAAAATCCGAGAATATTTCAGTTGAGCTATCTTCAATAATTATGTAGATTCAGTTAATATGCTCAGCATTTGCATAATACAAACTCAACTCGGAATGTATTATGTATCGAGAGCCAATGCAATCATATATGTGATAACAAATTGTGAATATTTTTCAGTTATTCGAAAGTTAAGCGAATAATAAATTGAACAGATAAAGAGGAGAGCCGAGATGCAGATGGAGAGGGAGATGGAGGTGGGAATGGAGGCAGAGGAAACTGAACAATGAGCGCAATTTGTTGTCTATAAGCGTTGTTATTTCCACTTGAGTGAGACGACAATGCCACTGAGTAGAAGGAAAACAAGAAGAAGAAGAAGTAGCATTTGCCAAATGGAAATTCAGTGTGAGAACACCACGTTTCACTCTGCTCCCATTTTCCCCTCTATTTTTTGCTACTTTTTTCCACTTTTTCCACATTTTTTGTTTGCGGTTGTAAAACAAACAGAAACGAGTTGGCGCGGACACCGTTTGGCAAATGATATATGTGAGTGCCTCTACCAATGCTTCTGGTTGTTGTGCGTGTGTGTATGTGTGTGAGACATATGTAGGATAACAAATCAATTTTAGTGCCAGACATTGCAGAGCAAAGGCAACACACTCACTGGAACTACACCTCAGCGCTGGACTTCGTCTCTGCTGGGCGCACAAATTACTTCCGCTGTGCCAGTCTCTAGAGATGGCACTTTGAATTGAATCTTTGAACTGACAGCTTACAAAATTGTTTCAGATATTGTAATTCATATATCATAGATAGCCGAAGCTGTCAGAGCTGGATTTGCGAATTATTTTGTAAACTATGAAATTGGCTGGCCACAGGGAAACACAAAGAGCTAGCAAATTATTTGAAGTGACTCCTTCGAGAACCTTTTTGGAATGCAGACTCTAGAGTCTCCACACTCTTTATACGAATGTGGTGAATTGATTGGCAAATTTAACTTAGAGGGAACTTTCTGAATTTGGTTTCCTAGACTTGAAGCAGAGTTGCCTTTTTGACTAAGAAGCTCACAATGTGTGCTTCAGCTGATTCTCTGTCTATAAATCTATATTCAGGTCTAAAGAGCTCTTAGCTGATTATCAGTCTATTCCGAATAGATCTTTAAGCTTAATCTATAATCTACAAATTTATCTTTTTTGATCTATCTAGTCAAATCTACTCTACCTAGTGTATCTTATTGATCTAGTCTACCTAGCTTATTTAGTCCATCTAGTCTATCCAGTCTAATCTAGTCTATCCAGTCAATATTTTTCGATTTATTCTATCTAGCCTACCTAATCTATCTAGTTTATCTAGTCTATTTGGTCTATTGAGTATAATCTACTCTACCTAGTTAATCTACTCTATGTAATATTCCTAATCGAATCTACTCTAAGTCTATCTAGTCTAATCTACTCTATGTAATCTATATATATATATACATAATCTATATAGTAGATCCAGTCTAACCTAGTTAATCTAGTCTAACCTAGTCTATCTAATCTTACCCACTCTATCTAGTCTTTCTAAGGCTATCTAGTCTTTCTAAGTCTATCTAGTCTATCTAGTCTATCTTGTCTATCTAGCCTATCTAGCATATCTAATATATCTAGCCCATCTAGTTTATCAAGTCTAATCTAGTCTATCAAGTTAATATTTTTCGATTTATCCTACCTAGCCTATCTAGCCTATATTGTCTATCTAGTCTATTTAGTATAATATACTCTTTCTAGTTAATCTACTCTATGTTATATCTCTAGTGTAATGTACTCTAAGTATATCTAGTCTAATCTACTTCTAATCTTTCTAGCCTATCTCGTCTATCTAGTCTATCTAGTCTATCTAGCCTATCTAGCCTATATAGTATATCTGGTATATCTAGTAAATCTAGTCTATCTAGTCTATCTAGTCTATGTAGCCTATCTAGCCTATATGGTATATCTAGTATATCTAGTCTATCTAGTCTATCTAGTCTATCTAGTCTATCTAGCCTATCTAGTCTATCTATTCTATCTAGTCTAATCCACTCAATCTGATCTATCTAATTTATCTAGTCTATCTAGCCTACCTAGTGTATTTAATCTATCTAGTCTAAGCTAGTTTACCCTCTGTAATCTACTCCATCTAGTCCACCCAAATTCACTTCGCTTTCAATTTAGACCAATGCATACCTGGTCATAATCAACATAGTTGCCCAACAGCTCGTGGCGCACACTTCAGTTGAGTAAAAAAGTATTTGAAGAGCAAGCAGTTGGGGAGGAAACGAGATTCGTCAGCGTAAAAAAGGCAATGGACAGTGGTAGCTGCAGCAACAGCTCCATTCACAGCTCCAGTTCCATGGCGAGGTCCGCTTTCGATGCTCAGCTCTGGGCTGTGTGCTCTGGGCACTCGGTTCTTCGTTTATCTCAATAAATTCAGTGGCGAAACGCAGCGAATCGCTGTCACTTTTGATTGTAATCGAGTGTTTGCAGCGTCGCTTTTTGCACTCCATGTGGCTGGCAGTCCAGCGGCAGCCGTCGGCGGCTCCATGCCACACAACACTGTCCATGCTCGCTGTCAAACAGTTTGATATACTTTTGCAAACTACGTTTATACGATATCCATGCTGTGTCTATCTCTGTGTGTGTGTGCGTGTGTGTGTGTGTGCTTGCCAATTGGATTTGACATTTTATTGGGTTTTCTTTCTCGTTACTGCCGCTCCACTGAGTCGCAGCTCCCTTTGGCCGCCTCCGACCCGGGTCCGGCTTGGTTGAGATGCTGTTGTCGTTGTAATTGATGTTCGGTTGCCTGGCCGAGAGTCCTTTGGTAACATAAATCTAATGACCTGAGCTACGCATACAGCTGCACCGGACTCGGCTGCGGTTCGAAGTCGAGAAGATAACATTCAGCCTGAAAGATTGAATTCCTTTGCCGTGCTTCCTTGCCTTGACTTGTCCAGCCAGGCCATGGCTTGGCTTACGTTTATTTTTGTTTCCTTTTTATACAATATATATATTTTTTTTATTCTCTTCTTTTTTTGTTTTTGGTAATTAGTGCAGAGGCAACTTGATTATCTTGGCTTGTACTACAAGTTCGCCCCGGACCGACCCACTTCAGGACGGGGCCAGCGCACGTAATTGTGCTCGTATTGCAATCATTCATTTTGAGCTTGTTATAAAATAGCAAAAAAGCAAAAGGCCATAGTCAAATAACAGACAACTGGGCGGGCAGTGGGCGAGGCAGGCCTTAAGAATGTTTTTTTTTTTTCTATTTTCTTTCTTGCTCACTGAGAAACTAAATAAACAGAGGCTTGTGCCCAGCAGATGTAGCTGTAGATGAAGACCATCATTAGCTATTTATGTGAAGTAATTTGGGACTCTGTGCGAATCGAGGAGATTGTTGAACTAGCAGCTCAAGTCATTAACTATTGCTTAATATAAGAACTACATGGAGAGGCTAGAATTCCTCAAGTTCAATGGTCCTTAAAAACTCTTTGGTTAGGTACAAATATTCAGCCCTTATATCTTAGGGTCTTAGAGCTTTGGGTTCTGGGGATACCCAGGAGAAATCCTGATCTGCAAGTTATAAGGGTTTTATATAATACAATCATAGAGCCTATGTTCTATATGATACCCTGAAGAGATACTACTACCACTAAATAATACTACTATACAGACATTAGATCATAAGGTCTTACGGGCTTGGGTCGTGAGCATACTAAGGTTCACTTGTCTTACGCAAAATATAAAGGCCTACAGACTTTGGCTCTGAGAGTCTACGGTACTCGGGCTACCTAGTTTCATAGAAGACTTTTGCCTTACTTAATGTTGCTCCTTTTCTCTATTTTGCAGGTCTCTCGGACACAAAGCTTCATGAAATCTTTCTGGATGACAAGGAGATCAAGCTGAGCTGGATGGTTGACTGGTATAAGCAGGAGGTGCTCTTCCATTTGCAGAATGCGTTCAATGAGCAGCATCGCTGGTTCTATTTGGGCTTTTCGAAGCGGGGCGGCTTGGCCGATGCCGATATTTGTTTCTTTGAGAATCAGAATGGCTTCTTCAATGTGGTCACCGACACCTACACCAGTCCCGATGGTCATTGGGTGCGCAAGGACTATCAGCAGGACTGCGAGGTCTTCAAAATGGACGAATTCACGCTGGCCTTCAAGCGCAAGTTCGATACCTGCGATCCGCTCGATCTGCGATTGCATGTAGGTGGACTGTCATACTTTCAATTTGGCAAACTCTCTGCTATATGTGCTGTCCTGCTCTGTGTGTGCTTTGCAGGAGGGCACCATGTACGTGGTTTGGGCACGCGGCGAATCGGAGCTCGCTCTGGAGGATCATCAGTTCGCGTTGCCCAATGTGACGGCTCCACACGAGGCGGGTCTTAAGATGTTGCAGCTGCTGCGCGCCGACAAGATCCTCATTCCCGAAACGTAAGTGTGGCGGGGCCTCTCTTTAGCCTGGAGGGGTATGGGTCTTACGCTCTTGGCTATTCCTCAGCGACTTGGAACTAATCGAAATCACGCTGGAGCAAGCGCCGGTGCCCACACAAGAGACCACCTACTGGTGCCATGTGCAGCGTCTGGATGACTTTGTCAAGAATCGCATGCATATCGTGCAGTTCGAGCCAATCATCAAGTCGCCCGGCATTGTGCACCACATGGAGATCTTCCACTGCGAAACGGACGAGCATGTTGAGATTCCACTCTACAACGGCGACTGCGAACAGCTGCCCCCGGCGGCGAAGGTCTGCTCCAAGGTAATGGCACTGTGGGCCATGGGCGCCAGCACCTTTACGTATCCACCAGAAGCCGGCCTGCCGATCGGTGGCCCCGGCTTTAATCCCTATGTGCGGCTCGAGGTGCACTTCAATAATCCAGAGCTACAGGCGGGTGAGTACAGAGAGAAAACTAAAGAGTTTGTGCAGAGATCTGAAGAATATAATGGAGGAGAAGAGAGTTGAGCTTAATATGGGAATGAAGAGAAAAAGGTATTACAAAAATCAGAAGAATAAAAGGGCTAATCAGAAAAACAATCCTCACGATTTTCATCTGTACTAAAGTATTAAGAACTACAAGGAGAATACAACGGCGAAGTTAAATATTTAAAGAGCAGTAAAGGATTTTAGAAAATCTCGATCAACTTCAAGAAAATCGTTCATGTTTGGATAGTGATATATATGCTTGAAGTAGAAGCGTAGAGTCTAGATCAAACACCTTTAGTCTTTCTTTGTTTTATAGATAAGTTAAAGTTGATTAAATTTTAGTTAAATCGATTCCAGATCAGGGAAAAAAACAGCTTCAAAAATATAAATAATTTATCAAAAATGGAATAAAACTAGGAAGTAGAATTTAAAAAAAAATAAAACTAAAAATAAAAATATTAATATTTTAAAATATATCAGGTGAGGGTATATTCTAGTCATGCATCGTCCAACAGATATCTTTGTTTGTTTACCAACAATGTTTCGTTGTTTTTCTTGAAAAGAGAAGAAGAAGCTGAAAGTGGCAAGAATGTGTTCGCACTGACAATGTCAATTTACCAGGGGTAATTCGATTTAGATGATTGTTGAGCTGCTGCTTTTGTGCGTTCCTCACGTCTACTTTTTTTTTTTTAACTCTTTTATAAGAGTATAGAAAAACAGCTATGTATATATGTGCGCTATATAGACATACATTTGGGTGTATGCATAGGGCTGATTTCATTAAAACTTTTGTATAAATAACAGCAAGAGGGAGTGACTGTGACTGTGACTGTGACTGTGTGGGTGTCTGTGACTGCTACAATCCGCTGAGCTGAAGCAAAATGTCATTATTGCTGCTTGAAGTGTCCTTGTGTCCCCTTATATCCTTACACATCCTTGTCGATGGCCTCATCTAGCGCAATGCATGGCCACACAGCATACTCACTGAACCACTCAGCCCAATGTCTTACTCACCGTGTGTGGCTCTCTCTCTGTGTGAGTGTGTGTGGGTGTGTCAGCTAGAGATGAGTCGAATTTCAAATAACATGAGCACTAATAATAATTTTCTCTTAATTTATTTTTGAGTTATAGACTTGGTTATTTTTACTTTTTTATTTTAATAATGGAATCCGATTATTTTTGAAATCGAAACTCTCCTAATATAATTTTAGATTTCTTTCATTATTAAAAGATCTTATTCATAAATTATTATTATTGAAATTTAATTTTATTGTTATTTTTTTTTTTAATTTTTATATTTATATATAAAATAAGCTATTTTACTACATTTCAATGTGTCACGACCCCCATCATAAGTCACGACGGCGACTCACGCACAATCGAGCACGAGCTCTTATTGTTTTAATGTCATGTGAGCACGAGATGTTGAGTAGTGCCTGTCTCTAGGCATGGGGGGCGTTACGACGGGTCGTGTGTGCATCTTCAACGGAGCCGCTGCTGTCCGTCGTAATTTCTGTGCGCTTGCATTAATATTAATCATACGCCCTGCAGGTCTGATGGACAACTCAGGATTCCGCATTAAATTATCGAAGACGTTGCGGCAATACGATGCTGGCGTCATGGAATTGGGTCTCGAGTATACGGACAAAATGGCGATACCGCCTGGCCAGACGGCCTTCCCACTGAGTGGCTACTGTGTGGCGGACTGTACACGGGCCGCACTGCCAAAGACGGGCATCATCATATTTGGATCGCAGCTGCATACGCATTTGCGCGGCGTTCGCATCCTGACCAGGCACTTCCGGGGCGAACAGGAGCTGCGGGAGATAAATCGCGATGATTACTATTCGCATCACTTCCAGGAGATGCGCACGCTGCACTACAAGCCGCGCGTCCTGCCGGTAAGCATTAAGCTCTTGCTCTCACTCTATATGCAGTGGGTAATCTGCTCTGCATCTTTCTCTCTGTCTCTCTGCAGGGCGATGCACTGGTCACCACCTGCTATTATAATACGCTTGGCACTGCGAATGTCACTCTCGGCGGCTTCTCCATTAGCGATGAAATGTGCGTCAACTATATACACTACTATCCGGCCACCAAGCTGGAGGTGTGCAAGAGCTCTGTTTCGGAGGAGACACTCGAGGATTACTTTATCTATATGAAGCGGTAAGCGGATGAAATGCGGGCGTGCTTAATGTTTCAATTAAGACGGAGGGGGAGCAAAGCGATGGAGTTAACAGCAGGAGCTGGAGGGTAGAAGTGGGGTCGTAGACTTCCCCTTTAGCGGAAACTGAGCGAGTTGAGAGACCAGCGGGAACGCAACCTAATGGCAGTTTCTCATCTATCTCTCTCTCTCACACACACTCTTTCTCTCTCTCTCTGTCTGTTCGTTCTTCCATCAAAGGCAAAAGTTTGGCATTCCGGCATTTGTTGCGGCTCCGGTTTGCGGCTGCCGCGCTTTAAGCGTATTCATAACGGAAATGTCTTCAGCTTCCTGTTCATCCGCCCATTCGCCCATTCGCCCATCCGCCCTTACGCTCTTCCGTTCGTCTGTCCGTCCCGTTCGCGCTTTCCAAGGTGCACGCTAATTGCCAGCGTTAATGGGCCCAGGCCTAAACTGGCGAAGGCCTTGAAGGCGCGTCGCATTGTTAGCTGTTTGTGCTGTTTGTGAAGCCAGCGTCAAAAGAAAAGTAAAAACTCATCTTCGCTTTATTTTTGAACATTAGATTAGAGACTTGCGAGACTTGTGCAACTTGCGAGACTTTTTCGGCAGCCGAAAAATTGGGTTCAAGCCTCGTGCCGGCACACAAAGGCCGCCTGATTGAATGGGAGAATGAGAGAACTTATGAAAATTTACGTAGCACAAAAAGGTAAAATCCGTAGGTGTCTGCCAGCTGTGACGGGCACAAGAAAAGCTTAGCCAAAATAGGCAGCCTTTATAGCTGGGAAACAAAGGGATAGCTTGATATATATAGAGTCGCCTTTAAAAGGCTGAAAATCGCTTGTCGACTTCTCATGCAAAGGGCCTGAGCAATGCACCCAAAATAAGGCGGTAAAGTTTAAAGTAAGTTGAAATTGGAAGGTATCCAAAAGTGTTTCATTCCCATTCCATTCCAATGTTTGTAAAACAAATTAACATGAAGAGGGTACAAAATTCAAAGTGAATTGGAAAGTGTAAAGCTAAAAGTGTTTCATTTCCATTTCATTCCAGCGTGTGTTCTATGTCTTAAATAGTCGATTTCAATTCCTTCATATCATCTGGTCTTTAACTGGGTTTACTTCACAGAGGTCTACCTATTTGCCCTTGTTTCATTCCACTGTTCCAGTTTATGTTTTGGGTATATGTATCTATGCCTCAATTATCCCTTTTCTATTACAACATATTCAGCATCCTCCTTTGAGTTTGTTTCATTCCATCGTTCCATATTTTTGCTACCTATTCTGAGTGCTAATTTATCAGATTTGACGACGGAATGAGGTCCAAATGAAAATTCCTCATTTCGTTCAGTCCTGGACATTAAAATTCCTCTCTCTCTCTCTCTCTTTCTCCCTCTCACCCTCTCTCCGTGTATCTAGAAAGGAGCACCAGCATGGCATACACTTGAACGGAGCACGTTCGGCGAATTATCGGACTATCGAATGGACCCAGCCGCATGTGGACCAATTATATACGATGTACATCCAGGAGCCGCTCAGCATGCAGTGCAACCGATCCGATGGCCAGCGCTTTGAGGGGCACAATTGGGAGGGCGTGCCACCGACGCCAGTCCAAATCAAAATACCCATCCATCGCAAGCTCTGCCCCAACTACAATCCGCTATGGCTGAAGCCACTCGAGAAGGGCGAGTGCGATTTGCTGGGCGAGTGCATCTACTAGGCAATGAGCAATGAGCACGGCCAACGGATACGGAATTCCAATTACGTATTTCGGCAAATGGGGGCGGGGCATGCACATGGCACACACACACACACATACAGACACACTCGCACGCACGCACACACATACTCAACACATACACATGCATGCTTTTGGCAACGGGTTTGTAAGGTTCTCTCTAAATGTTTTTTGTTTCTTGTTGTTCTTTTTTTTTACAGTTTTGTTCACGTTTATATGGTAGCATATGATGATTGTCATCAAGAACATCAACATCAACGCTTATTGTCAATTGAAATGGCAAAGACAAAAGGCTAACGGGTGGCAAGCGGACAAGGGGGCGGTGCGGGTACGGGTACATCGTCGGGTGTTTGGCAACAAAAAAAAAAAACTTTCTTTAAATAACTAATGAATTGTTGGCCTTTGAAATTTGCCGACCGAGCTGCTGGCCCCGGCTTCAACCGGCAAATGACACAAAGGGAAAATGTAAAAGAAATGTGGCAAAAGCAAAGAAAAGAAAAGAGAAGAAATGAAACAAAACAAAATAAACGAAATGCCGTAAGGAAAATAAATGGAGAAGCTGTCGCAGTCGCAGTCGCAGTCGCAGTCGCCGTCGCCGTCGCCGTCGCTGCTGCCACAAAGGCAAGCGGCAGCTCGCTCGGGGCCACGGACTGAAACAGTTTTCAATGCAAGCCGACGGCCCTGTTTATACAATATAAATGAGTCAACTTTTGAGCCTGTCGAAACGCGTGTAAGATAAAAAGGCTGCCCAGTCCACCTAAAGCCGTCCGTCCACCTGGCCAGACCCAGCCCACGCGGCAGCTATCAACCAGCTCTAATTGCCCGACATCAAGTCAAGTCAAGTGTCCGGCACTTGCAGCCGCACTTGCTCTTCCTTTGCCATTTCGATTTCGATTTCTTGTTTGGATAGCCAACAGCCAGGCATGTGTCCAAAGCAATTGTCGACGATTATCGATAGCAAGCACTTATCGATCTTCGATTTAAGTGTATCAGAGTTTATTTAGAGTTTCAGCTGGAGAAGAGAGGAATGTGAATGAATGAGATGAATGGACTGGAACGAGCACAGTAGAGAATATTTAGAAAGGTGTATAAGAATACGAGTAGAGGTGTGTATAAGATCCTAGATCGAATGAAATATATAGAAAGGAGTATAAGAGCTGTTAAATCTGAGCAGAAGTGTGAATAAAATCAGTGATTCGACATGAGTAGAAGATCAGCTGAGAATAAGTAGAAAAACGTAGAAGATCTGCTGAGTATGGGTCCGAAGTGAGTCTTAGACCAGTTGAGTATACGTTGAAAGGAGTATAAGACCAGCTATAAGATGTATAAGATCAGCTAATTATAAATTGAAGTAAGTCGACGATAAACTAAGTATGATAAGAAGTGATTTATGATCAACTGAGTACCATTAGAGGCCAGTATAAGATCTGCTGAGTGTGAGCAAACAAGAGAGAGTGTGTATACGAATGGATATAAGATGGGTAGTAGGGAAAAGTATAAAAGTATGACTATGAATACAGCTGAATATGAGCAGGAATTGATGCAGACTCAAATGAGTGCTTATAGGAATGAATACGTACGAGTAAACACCATTGAAAACGTGTAAGCTTTGAGTGCAAATGAATTTACGACAGTGAGAATTTCGACAACTTTTGAGTGCTTTTGACTCTCGTTCACAACTTTCGAGTACTTTAAAGCGCTTGTTGTTGATGTGCTTGATGACAATTTTTTTTTTTTTTTTTTTTTTTTTTTTAAAAAAAAGAGAATAAAGAAAACAAAACCGAAAATCACCAAAGATGATAAATATAAATTTGATGTACACAAAATACATATGCAGAAAACATTGAATGGATATGTTTAAGTGTAGCTACATACATATATATTTAAGATGTGATAATTGTTCTACGGCTAAACAAAAACAAAAAGAAAAGAAGAAAACCTATATATGTACTAGATGGAAATTTATATATATAAAAAAAAAGTGGAAACAAAAAAAACTAACCAAAAAAAAAAAAAAAAAAAAAAAAACCCCAAAAAA
>NW_022046649.1:0-22281 GCF_001654015.2 Drosophila navojoa
ATATCTTATATCTTATATCTTATATCTTATATCTTATATCTTATATCTTATATCTCATATCTCATGTCTCATATCTCGTATTTCATATCTCATAGCTCATATCTCATATCTCTTATCTCATATCTCATATCTCTTATCTCATATCTTTTATCTCATATCACATATCTCATATCTCATATCTCATATCTTATATTTTAGCTCTTATATCTCATATCTCATATTTTATATTTTAATTCTTACATCACATATTTTATATCTTTCTTCTCCTAAATCATAGCGCGTATGTATATCATATCTCAATATCTTATATCTATTATCTCGCATATACAAGCCGTCTCTCGTCTGATCTCTGGAACATGTTCCGCCATCAACTTCCGGTTCATGCCTCCAATTTGCATGGCCTGCTTCCGCATCGGGTCCCACCTGCTGCTCCCTTTCGGACGCTCCATAAATTTCATGGCCGTTGTTAGGTGGCCCTTAAAGAGCTCTCCTGGCAGCTGTCGCGCTTAGTGTCCAGCTCTGAAATATGTTGCATGTGCTTTTTGCTGCTGTTGTTGGTCTTTTACCCGCCTGCTGTCGCTCGGCACGATGTCAAGGGCACGAGCTAACCCGAAATAAGGCGAGGCCAGCGCCATGGCCCGGGGCAAGCTTTGGTGGTCACACACGCACCTTTTTTCTCTGTCTTTTTTTTTTTTGGTTTATGTTTTTATTTTTTATTTAGTTTATTTTCTCCTTTTTTTTCGCTCTCACTCCCTCTCTCTCTCCCTCTCTGTATGTTAACCCGCACATGGATCTGAAATTCGGGGCCGCAGTCTTTTTTGTGTGCTTTGCGGCAAGTTGTTAAATAGCACTGACACTTGCCGGCTCTCGCTCTCTCTCTCTCTCTCTCTGTCTCTCTCACTCTCTGCTCCACCCATTGGTAAATATTTATATGCTATATATCTTCCACTCCTGCTCCCTCGCTCACTTCATTTCTACACGTTCGTTTTTTTTTTTTTTCTGCAGCTGTCCTTCAGCTCATAATCCTTTTTTATTGCAAATGACCACGCTAACTCGATGGTCCACACCGGTTGAGGTGGTGCGCGTGGCTGGTGGTGCTGGCTGGCTGGCAGCGCCAGGCGGGTCTCGTCAGCTCATAAGGCTCATCAACAAGTTCATTTTACGGTCAATTCATTAAAAAAGTTTTTCACTTTTTTGACCATTTTTATTACAATATTTAGTTTGTCACATCATGTGTGTGTGTGTGGGTGGGTGGGTCTTTGGCTTGGGTGCGTGGGTGTGACCCTCATTTGCTGACATTTAGTGGCACTTTTCAACAACAATGTCAACGTCCATGCGTCATGCTAAACATATACATATATATGTATATGTATGTATGTATATATATTTTTTGCCTTTGTTTATTTATTTAATTTTCGCCAGTTTCTCCCTTTCTTCTACATACACACACATATATATCCATATATATATATATATGTGTGTGTGTGTGTTTTTTTTTCTGTTGAGGTTTTTGTGCTGCGTTGGCTTTAATTTTATGATTATTGTTCTTTTTCATTTTGCCTGGAATCATTTGTGTTTGTTTTTCTTACTTATTTATTTATTTATTTATTTTTTTCTGTTTCTGCTTTTGTTTTTATTATTTTTATTTTTATTTGTGTTTTTCTTTTTCACTTTTGTTGTTTTTTTATTTTTGTTCTTTCTCTCTTTTTTTTTTGTATGCTTGGTCCGACGCTTTTGTTCATTTCTTAAGTGGCGCTTTATAATGTTGACAGTTTTATTGGAGCGCAAAATGTTGGACGTTTGGGCCCACTACGACGCTGGCCGAGTCGGGCATGCCCGCTGGCCATTAAAATCGGCATTGCCATTGACAGTTTAATGGCCGAGTCTGTTAGTTGGCCAAGTTATTATTATGCCGAGTGGGCCCAGTCCAAGCTCTTAATCAGCATGCGATTTGATATGGTTAATAGTTGAATTATTACCCAACTGGCACTCGCAGCAAGTGCTCGCAATTATATGCTTCCAAATATTCATTATCTTGAGCTATTTATTCTCAGGGATTCTCGGAAAATCTTTCGCTCCATAGAAGATATATTTGGTTTTATATGCTGAGTCCATTGAAAAGGATTTTAGTGAAATGTACCTGACAGGCAGCAGGAGGCGTGGCAGAGTCCTTATTGAAAATTGCTTGTCTAGGCTTGTATCTGAGGTCTACTGAGATTATTTGTAGTGTATTGGAGTTCGTAAGGATAGACAGGTTTACCCTCTTGAGTCCCTTGCATCTATTTCTGTGGCAGAGTCTTGTCATGTATATATTTATATATATAATTGACGTCTTCTAAGTCACCCTATAAAGCAGGAATCGTATATTGCTTGAGTGTGATATAGATCTTACTCTCCCCACTTCGCTCGTCTCTTCGACTTTCCGTCCTTCCCACTGTCCGTCCGCCAGTTCGTCTTTAAAGCAACATTTCAACATGTTCTCAATTAAATGCATGAGCTATTATCCCATGCTCCCTCCCATCGAGTGGTTCGCAGTTATAATTAAACATAATTTGTGGCCATTTCTTAGGCATAAATATTTAAAGCTATTTAATTTCCTTTTGCTAAAATCTTTAAGGAATTACTTCAGCTCAATTTGGAATAAAATTTAGCTTAATATTTAATGAAATAATCCAGAGAGAGAGTGAGACAGAGAGATTTTTCTTGTTATCTCTCCTTACATGCTCACCTTGATACTAATTGTTGCCTGCACAAAGATCAAAGAACCAATTAGGTAAAATTACTGAAAATAAATAATATACAAATTTTCATTTGCCAACACACACACACACACACATACAGGCACACATGGCAGAAGCTAGCAAAAAGTCGAGCTGAAAAATTCTATCTAAATCAATAAATGTTGCGGCATTGTTAAGCCAATGAATGCCACAAGGTTTAAGGAAAACTTGCAACAGCCACATGCGCAAATTATACGTTTTCATTGGATTTGGGCCGTTGGCAGTGGAGAGATACGTAAATGCCTGGACAGCAGCGCCACAGCAATGGCAGCGCCTCCCGAGTGCAGGCAAACTTTAACAAGCGACTAATGTGCAGCCAGGACGGTGTGTGAGGGGTGGGGAATGAGAGGGGGGAAGTGTACCAGTACATATCATATGTATAGCAAAACTTGCAGCAGTTGCTGCTGCTGCTGCTGCTGCTGCTCGTGCGTGCCAGCATTTTTGGCCCGTAATAACTTTTTGCCATACTTACATCACCGCAACGCTGTAAAATGCTGTTGAATATTTTTCTATTATTGAGGCAGCAATGCCAACACCACCCAACCACCCATGCAACATCTTTGGTGCACAGCACCACAATCAAATTGGATTTGCAGCAGTTGGCAGTTCGCACACATATGCCATTTAAATACCCTGTACGAACTGACGGAGGTATGGGATGCATAGGCCTAAAGGGCTCAAATGTAGCTGTATGTATGTTGTTTACAGGGTATCTTAGAGTCGTAGCACAGCTTGTGACTTATGAAGTGCTTGTAGGGTATAGACCTTTGTCAGTTGCAAATAGGATATATCTAGCTGTTTTTGCTACTTGAGAGTTAGTACTCTACAGGGTATCTTAGAAAGATATCCCATCATGTTTTGACTTCTTAGTTTTGGCAATTATCGGAACTCAGCATTACGCTTTAAAACTAATTGACAATCGATTACAGGGTATCTCATAGTCGTAAAACTGTACGTTTTGACTTGCTAGTGGGTGGTTATAGCCATAGAGCAGCTATACACGTTATAGTAGATTGTCAGTCGTTTACAGGGTATCTCATAGTCGTAAAGCAACTTTACACAGTATGCTTTAACTTATTAGCTAATTGTTTACAGGGTGTCTTATAGTCATAGAGCAGTTATACACGTTATAGTACACTATCAGTCGATTACAGGGTATCTCATAGTCGTGTAGCAACTTTACACATTATGCTTTAACTTATTAACTAATTGTTTACAGGGTGTCTTATAGTCATAGAGCAGCTATACACGTTGTAGTACACTATCAGTCGATTACAGGGTATCTCATAGTCGTGTAGCAACTTTACACATTATGCTTTAACTTATTAACTAATTGTTTACAGGGTGTCTTATAGTCATAGAGCAGCTATACACGTTGTAGTACACTATCAGTCGATTACAGGGTATCTCATAGTCGTAGAGAAACTTTAAACTGTATGTTTTGATTTGTTATCTAGTTGTTTACAGGGTATCTCATACGCATAGATCAGGTGTACGCGCTTTAGCGCATTCTCAGTTGTTTACAGGGTATCTAAGAGTCGTAATACAGCTTTACACAATATATTTTGACTTCTTAGATATTTGTGTACAGGGTATCTAAGAATCGTAGAGCAGATTTACATGTTTTAGTCGATTACAGGGTATCTCATAGTCGTGCAGAAACTCTACACAGTGCGCTTTAACTTAAGAACTAATTGTTTACAGGGTGTATCATAGTCGTAGAGCAGTCGTACACGGTTTAGCGCATTATCAGTCGTTTACAGGGTATCTCATAGTCGCAGAGCATCCCAAATCTATATGCCTTTAACAAGTTACTTGCTTACAGACTATATATAGCTCATTCGCAGTTACTTATAGGGTATCTTATAGTCGTAGATCAGAGTGGACATATTCTAGGAGAGTGTTTTACAGGGTATCCAAGAGGTGTTCATCAGAATGCTGTTAAATTGGATCCTATTCCTTAACTACTTTCTTATAGTATAGCTCATTGTCTTTTGTTTACAGGGTATCTATGAGTCGTAGCTCAGCTGGCCACTCGCCTCTTTTGCTTGTTAATTTTTGCTCGCAGTCAGTCGATGTCGACGATTCCCGGATGTTTAGTGCAACTCGCAGGCGGTCGAAAGCAGCTCGGTTATGGCCCGGTTAACTCACCCGCCTCGGTGGGCCGGCTCGGTGCGTGGCTGCCGTTTGAGCCATAACTTTTAGTTGCCGCTGTCGTATATTATTATGATTTTGTGGTTGTTGCTGCGCAAATTTGTTGCACTCGAGCAGCGGGCGGCGGGAGGCGGGAGGCGAGAGGGCACCGAAGGTAGCTGCAAAGAAAAAATGTGTAAATAAATAACAAAAAAAAAAATATATATATATGTATATAAATAAATAATCAGTTGGAGCTCAATGGCAAAGGGCTGCAGCTGACTGCTAAAAGTTGGCGTGGCCACAGACTTACCCTCGCCATGCAATCACAGGGTATCTGCGGCCATTCTCGGCAACAATTTGAGCACAATGAGTTTTATGGCTCTGCCGTGTTTCGAGATTTTATTGGCGCTTGAGCAAGCTGCAGTTAACGTCCTGCAAGTTGGGTTAATAAGTTGAGAAGTTGCTGATGAAACGCCAGGAGCAGCAGCAGGAGCAGCAGCAGGAGCAGCAGCAGGAGCAGGAGCAGAAGCTTATCTGCAACTGGCTTAACATGATTTAGCAGCAATTAATTCACAAGCGAAGATGGCTCAACTGCAGCACCGCCTCAACTGCCTCAAGTTGCTGCCACTAATCATCGACATGTGGCAGCCGGGCTGGGGCTTTGCTTCATTCTTTGGCGCTTGATGTTGAGGTTGCCTCCCTCGAAAATCACTTTGCTCGCGCACTGTGGCAACACGTTCGTGCCGCACGCAACGACCGCCACAGCAGCAGCAGGAGCAGCAGCAGCAAAAATGTTATGCCTGTCATTAATTTTATGCAGTTGCAGTTGCCAGTTGCCTCCTGCCGGCAGTGTGGGTGCTCGTCTCACACCTGACAACTCGTCGCTTAGCGTATTAATTACAAAAGCTGAGAACACTCAAGATCCCGCTCTCTCTCTCTCTCTCTCTCTCTCACTCGATAGGGCCCAAACTTTGTGGCTTATTCGTATAAGCTGAAGCAGCAGAAGCAGAAGCCGCAGGAGTAGCAGCCGCAGCAGCAGCAGCAGGAGTAGCAGCAGCAGCAGCAGGAGTAGCAGCTGCCTTTGGCCCAAATCAAACATGGCTGGTAATTATAAGCAGCGCCCCAACGCCTGTCACCATCAATGTCCCGGCCAGACGGGCCACGGCCGTGCCCTCAGCCGGCCCGGGCCGAGCTGGGCTAGTCGAGCTCATTTGTTTGCGACGCCTTTGACGACTCGCCGACTGCCTGAACTTGATTAATGAGCGACGCGGCCATCGATTCATTTACTTGCCGACTTCCATGTTATGTGGCGAACAAAAGCAAAAACCAAAGAAAAGATAAAGAACAAGACAAAGATATACTAGCATGTGGATTCTCCGTGGCAGCCGGCCTTGATCGCAGCGCATCTGCTTGAGTTGAGTCTGTGTATCGTAGGTATAGGTATAGGATCTCGATTATTGTTCAAATCTACACCCATATCCATCCCCTCATCCACACATTTGTAAAAGACAAAGCACAAGCAAATCCATACATATTTATAGTTTAATCATGATCTGAAGGTGTTATGTTACCCACAATAAAAGTTATTCAAGTTAAAATTACTTTGTATCGGGATTCTGTAGATTCTCTGCGTAGAAAGAAAGCATTTGAGGGGCATATTCTTTTAAATCTTCCGAAGTTATTACTTCTGGGATCCTTCTGTTTTTAAATTTGACGATGAATAAACGTTTATTTTCCTGTTCAAACGCGGTCAGAATGCATTCTGGTTGGATACCCCGCTTGAATCCGTTATTGGTAGTGGGCACGATCTTTTTGTGACTATTCATAGATTGTTGCAGCACTCTTGCTACTACATCTTGGTTATTGTTATTGGCAGTATTTCCACTCTGATCTACCGAATCCGATTGCGACTTAGTAAGACGACCCTGCAAAGCAGAATCTATAGCTGGCGCATTGATACTAAAAGGAAAACTTACAGCTGAACGTCTGCGTGACACGCCGGCCGACTGTCCCGCAGTCGATGGAGTCGGGGTAGCGGTGCCATCTGAAACTATGTGTGTATATGTATGTGTAATGACTACATGTATAAATTTGAATTCATGTAAATATCTAAATTGAACACTTACGCTGCATTTTCTTTGCGGGAGGCGCCATTATGCAGAGCTAAATTAATTCACATCCAGTTAATATTGAATAATGGAAAAAATAAGAATAAAAAAATAAAAAAACTTACCAATTGAATTTCGGTGTTTCGTCTGTCAAGTCAAACGTAAGACTGATGAATCCTCAGTGATGACTTTTAAAATATGTCAAAATATATATCGATATTTGACAGCACGCACGCGGACTACTAGATTGCTTGATGCTGAGCAAGCGTAGTTTGCAAATTTATGTTTGCGTAAAAGAAGTGCAGAGTGATTAAAATATCTGCTGGCAGGGCTCAGAGTATCCCCCAGTCGAGCAGTCTCGACTAGAGCAAACTTACTTGATTTTAATTGAATTATAGTACGAACGATTTGAAGCTCTTTTAGTATGCAAGAAGTCCATCCACTCGATGATTGCCCGTGCAAAAGTTCAATATCGATAGACACTTAACATAACATGTAAAATAACAGAATGTTATGGATAAGCTGCTAGCTGAGCTATCGTTAGTTATCGAGCCAAAAGCCAAATTTATTTGCTAAAAATTTGCTCAAATTTCGAATTTAAGTTGCAGACTAGACTCTTGAGTGGCACTTGGCCAGCCTACGCTCACCTGAGATATGTCGCACTGATTTACATTTTTGGCAACTGCATTAAATGCGAAATTAGCTGGCGAATGATGCTTGAGAGCAGATCAAGTGGGCAGCTTAATGCTGAGAGTGCTTCGTCCGAGCTCGAGTACTTGCTTAGCGCTGTTCTCATTTTAATACGGCAGCTAGGTATGATATGGTATATAAGTGTATATACTTGTCTATATACATATATACATGTGTGTATATGTATATGTATGCATATGAAATATGACAAAAACATGTCCTTGCCCAGCTGTTTGCCACCCGCTGTGAACTTCTCATCGTCTTCGCATTTCCACATTTTGCCTCAAGCTAATAACATGGAAGGCAGTAGGTATCTGCCACTGTGTGTGTGTGTGTGTGTGTGTGCATGTGTGTGTGTGTGTGTGTGTGTATTTGCCTTGGCAACTTCATGCTGAGGTTTCGTTTTAATAAGTTTAACAAGTTTCTTGGTATAATTTGCGGCCAAGACTTGACGGCAAAGTCGCGGCAAAACGATACGAAATATGTTGCATAAGCTGCGGTGCCAAGGCCGAGAGTGCCAGCATTTCTTGCTCGTACTCTTCCCACTCTTGTTGTTGCATTCGCGTCAGTCGCAACAGCTGCAGCAGCTGCTGGGCCTGCAACAGGTTCAGCCACTAGCGATGGCCGTCCGCATTCACATGGCATGCTTACGTTGCCCGAATCGCTGTCGCTGGCTTTGAAATGCAATGCCAATGCCTGCCGCGCACAGTGGGCCAAAGGCAATTGACATTGAAGCAAAAATAAAGGCTGGACGTTGTTGAAATGCTGAAGTTTCTGTTGGTAAAATTTATTTCATGAGCGACAGTGTTGAGTAACGCTACATTTAAATTCATGTTAAAGTTTTTTATTATTTAGTATTATAAACAACACTGTTTTTTGTTCACTTAGCTAATGAGAGTTACTTTTAATGTTCAAAGTACTTCCTAGTTTTATAATTGATTGCTGTTATATTTATTAAGAGTGTGGGAAAAGTTTTAAGTAGCTCATAAAGTGTTGTTAATAACACCGTTTGTAGGTTTTATTTCTATGCGATAGACAAAAGTGTATACTGAGCTGTTAACGATTTAAATATCGTTTCCTATACCCATATATCTGCTAATTGGAATTATTCGCTATAGTGCTGTTAATAATACTCTTTCTATTGGCCTATGAAGTTTTGTATTTGAGAAAGAGCTCTTAATGCAATCAATAGTGCTGGCTAGCATTAGATATGTATTTAATAGTTGACTCAAGTGTTGTAAATAACACTGCTCGTTTCTTTTAATTGATTGTAAAGTACGCAGTATTGTTAAGCAGTGTAAGATCGAAAACCAGTTGTGTATAAAACAAGCCGAGTATTATATGTAAATAGAAACCCTGTAATTAAATGAAAAGCAGTGTTGGTTAACAAGTATAGGTTATATATAGGTTTGGAATATGATGATTCAGTAGATATCTATTATTTAATATTGTCTGCAAGTTCTTGAAAAATGTAATAAATACATAAATAGTGTTGGTTAACTGAAGTTTAACATAAGCTTAATTTCCACATTTTTTTATAGATCGATTCCTTTGTATTGAATTTCTGTTTGTCTTAAACATATTTTGAACAGATTCGACAATTTTTATTATAATTTTTTGTTGCTCAAATTTTTGCTTTGCCCCACTGTGCGAAAGTTGTCGTTTTCTAATTTCAGTGTCCGGAACTGTTAAGAAATTCCACGCGGCAACATACTTTTGTTCGTATCAGCAGCTCTTTGAAGTTACCCAGCCACGCCCACACGCCGCATGCCGCCCACGCTCACGCCCACGCTATAATTCAATTAAATTGGCAGCCAGAGCCGGAGCCAGCGCCAGCGCCAGCGCCAGCCCCATCGCCGGAAGACTTTAAGACTTTAAGAGGCAGCCAATGCCAATGCCAACGCCGAGCTTGTGCAGGTAGTTGGGGGCGAGTTCGGGTGCGTGGGCGGGCGGCAATGGGGAATGTATGGGGTGTTGGAATGCTGAAATTGCGTCTGCCCAGGGGTGCAGCCTGTTCGGATTTACATGCAAACAATGACATGCAAAAACAAGTAGCGAACGATGACGATAACGCTGCCAGCCCCAGCTCCAGTCCCTGCCCCAGTCCCTGCCTCGCCCTCTTCCTCTCCGACGGGCTCACAAATGTTGAGAGAGGGGCCGATCATCACGTTTATTCGTACGGCCATAGATCTGCTCGGACACATCAACAACATGGCGCTTATCGGATGCCATGCCACGCCCAGCGACGACTCACAGATTAGTTGCATGACGGATGGCCGGCCCAGCCGGCAACAGGCCCCGGGCAACGGGCCGAGGGCAGCGAATAGGCAACAGTCAACAGTCAACGGGCAGCAGTCATGTTGCAGACGAGACAGCTGCACATTTATGTTGGCCAGCCCCCAGGGCTCAGCTGAGATGCGGGCGGGCACGGCAGCAGCACCGCAGCTAATGGAACGGTTAAGCGTGCTGCGAATCTGTCCGGGAGACGACAAAAAAAGCTCAGACACATTCAAAAACATAAAAACGCTTAGATCTACATCGCATGTGTGGTAAACCAAAAAAAGTTTACAAAAACAAAAACAAGTAAGGGTGCTCTAGTCGAGGCTGCTCGACTAGACGATACCCTGGACCCTGCCAGCTGATATTCTAATCACTCTGCACTTCTTATATGCACACATACATACACAGCTCGCGCTCTGCTAACTGCGCAGTAAGCAGCGACTGCGCTTCGACTGCGCTTCAGTGTGGACAATATTATGAGAACTTATTTGTTGAATAATTCGACTTGTAGACGGACTGTCTGAGTCATTTTTCATAGTGTAAGTGAAAGACACTTTTACAGACACTTTACAGTTATTTGCAAACTATGCTCAGCATCAAGCGATCTAGTAGTCCGCGTGCGTGCTGTCAAATATCGATATATATTTTGACATATTTTAAAAATCATCACTGAGGATTCATCAGTCTTACGTTTGACTTGACAGACGAAATACGGAAATTCAATTGGTAAATTTTTTTATTATTTTATCCTCATTTTTTTTCATTTTTCAATATTAATTGGATGTGAATTAATTTAGCTCGAATACATAATGGCACCTCCCGCAAAGAAAATGCAGCGTAAGTGTTCAATTTAGATATTTACATGAATTCAAATTTATACATGTAGTCATTACACATACATATACACACATAGTTTCAGATGGCACCGCTACCCCGACTCCATCGACTGCGGGACAGTCGGCCGGCGTGTCACGCAGACGTTCAGCTGTAAGTTTTCCTTTTAGTATCAATGCGCCAGCTATAGATTCTGCTTTGCAGGGTCGTCTCACTAAGTCGCAATCGGATTCGGTAGATAAGAGTGGAGGTACTGCCAATAACAATAACCAGGACGTAGTAGCAAGAGTGTTGCAACAATCTATGAATAGTCACAAAAAGATCGTGCCCACTACCAACAACGGATTCAAGCGGGGTATCCAACCAGAATGCATTCTGACCGCGTTTGAACAGGAAAATAAACGTTTATTCATCGTCAAATTTAAAAACAGAAGGATCCCAGAAGTAATAACTTCGGAAGATTTAAAAGAATATGCCCCTCAAATGCTTTCTTTCTACGCAGAGAATCTACAGAATCCCGATACAAAGTAATTTTAACTTGAATAACTTTTATTGTGGGTAACATAACACCTTCAGATCATGATTAAACTATAAATATGTATGGATTTGCTTGTGCTTTGTCTTTTACAAATGTGTGGGTGAGGGGATGGATATGGGGGTGGGGGTTAGATTTGAACAATATTCGAAATTCTATAAAATACATATGAATATAGATATATAGTTGGACGAATGAATAGAGAACTAGTTTCGATCCAGTTAGTTTGCGTTGTCAGAAGATGATGTACGGGCGAACGGACTGTCGTACAAAGCGATAGATGAACAGATAGACGACCGTACGGACGTATAGGAGGACGGTTGAAAGTACGGACAGTGGGAGGAAAGTGCGCATCGACAGAAGGACCGATTAACATACGTTTGTTGGATGGAACGGACGGATGAATGGTTTAATATTTCGATCCGTCTTGATTAGAGATCAATGGAAATTAGACGTCCAGCGTCATTCCATTTGCGCTATCAACAAAATATATCAGCCTATTATGAAAGTAAAGCTAACAGTGCAATTCACATATATAACCTCAGATATCCCTAAATAGAAAACTAAATTCAGTGGTTGGTAGAGGTAGAGGTAGAGTCATCCGCGCGCTTGCTTAATAAAATCCACAAAATTTGTTCAATCGGAGCGAATATGAAAATTGCATTCTGTAGCGCTTATAGTTTGCATAGAGGATCAGAGATACTAATAGGGCGTAAGCCTATTAGCGAACATTTGCCGGAATTTCAAGTCTCTATTATGGAGCCGCAGGGCTGAATGTGTTGATGGAAAACCTCAAATGTGTTTGAAGCATTTAAATATGCGCGCTGCATACTTTTCGGCTGGACATGCAAACAATGCGTGCAGCGGTCTCTGGTCAAAGGTCACTGTGCCGCTTCTCGCTTTCGACGAGGTTGTTGAGGTTTGTGCTCTCTTTCAAATCAATTGGCAAACAAAACAACAAAAGCGCAAACACTGCCCATGTGTGTGTGTGTGTTTGTATTAGAGTGTGTATGCGTGTGTGTGTGTGTTCATGTGAGTTGCTGTGCTTTGGTGGCATTTACTTGGTGCAGTAACATAAATTACCACAGCGGCGACCGCAGGCGAGCAGTAACTGCGACGGCGACATAATAAACGGCCCTGGGCTGAAAGGAGGAAAGGGTAGGGGGAGTAGGAGGGGTCACAGCGAAGGTACTCGCACAGCAGAGGTTCAGTGCCCAGGCTGAACTAGGCCGCACCGCAGACGAGCCGCCGCGGCTATTGCAACGTTTGCGGCTTACAAATTATTTACTTAATTGCCAACGAAATGTGTCTAATGAGCCAAATTGCAATGCCAATGAATGTAACGTGAATGTGAGCGTGAACGTGAACGTGAACGTGAACGTGAACGTGAACGTGAACGTGAACGTGAACGTGCAAGTGATTGTGAATGTAAATGTGAATGCGTACAGAGCTCAGCGGAACGTGACTTTAAGGCCATGCACCGATGTCTATTGTTGGTCCAGGTCCATCAAACAGATCCCTAGGCCCATCGCATGCACTTTTTGTGTGCCCCAAAGCAGCTCATAGATGTAGGGGTGATCGACTTGGAGATATGCTGTAAGCCTGCTGAAATGTGGTGGTTCCAAGCGGATGTCACAGACAGCATTAGAGATGAGCCTAAATATGAGAATAAATATAGGATTTAAATTGTGAAATATTTTTTGGAAATATTTTGCGAGAAGAAAATGTACATATGAAGTACGCCAAGACCAATTAGAGGGAAAAGTATAAGAGTTTAATATCGATACTAAACTATAGTAATATCGATAGTTAACTGTAGTGTCATCGATACTTAATATTGGCATCAAAAGCTGAATAAGAGAATTATATTCGAAAGGCAAATATAAATGCAGATATACAAGTAAAATACAAAAATGTATTAAATTTTTGACAACATTTTTTTTATGCTTTAAAATATATTACAAAATTGAGAAAAACGTATATAAGAATATATTTATGAAGTTCACGTTTAAAGGCATATACAAAAATATAAAAAAATATTATAAATATTTAAGTAAATAAATAAAAATATTTTTTAATATAATAATAATAAAAAAAATATATATATATAAAAATCAAATAAGTAATAAATAATATAAAATAATAATAATTATAATAATAATAAATGAATAAAAAATTAAATTTAAATAAAATTAAAACTTGAAAAAAAAAATAACATTAAACTTGAACTTGAAATTATTATGAGAATGAATATAAAAGTAAAAAAATAACAAAACAAAAAACAATCAAACAAAATATTTAAAATGTCATAAGTAGTATAACATATCTTTAAAAAAATTGAAAAAAAAAAATCTTTAATAAAAAATAAATAAAATAAAAATATAATAGCGTTTTGGAATAATTATGTAGAATAATGCTATTATTGCAAAACGCTATTATGTGGTTTATTTTATTTCAATTTTTTTTTACATTATAATTTTTTTTTTTTAATTTGTTTACATATTTTATACTTTTATGACATTTTAAATTTATTGATTGATTGCAACATATTTTTAATTTTAATATTTTACTTTTATATATAAGCAAAAACCTTTATAATATATTATAAGTCAATACAAAAAAAAAGATAGTAATAATAATAATAATAATTAAATATAAATCGTAAAATATTGCGCTTCTTTGGCAAACCAAATATCTTTCTTTTTTTTGCCCCCAACTACAGGGTATTTTCAAGGGATTTCTTGCTGTTTTTGGTTAGCTGGAAATAATTTCCGGTAGACAATGAAATGCAATTTGGGGATAAAGGGCGAATGCTGCAGGACGTTGAAATTGGTGTGTTTGCATATGTCGCAATAAGGTGCTATATGTGTATGTGTGTGTGTGTGTGTGTGTGTGTGTGTGTTAGTGGGCGTGGCATATTGAACATTAGCTAAAACTCAAGTGAGCCGCGACGAATTGAAACGAATCGAATCGAATTTTCATCCGTGCGCAAGTGTCGGAATATGTGTGTGTGTGTGTGCCCTCTCTCTCTCTCCCCCTCTCTCTCTCTCTCTGTCCCTCTTTGTGTTTGTGTGCGTACGTATGTCTATGCTTGGGGGCGCAGCATTTTGCGGCGTGTTTGTGCAGTGACAGCAACAGCGACAAAGTTGATTTATCAGTTTGGTGGCCATTAATCATCACAGCGACAAGTTGGACACCGAGCGGACCAGCTGGGGTCAACAATGTTGTGCCCGGCCCAGCAGGAGGAGCGGGAACAGTAGCAGCAGCAGCAGCAGCAGGAGTCGGAGCCAGGAGCAGGAGCAGCAGTATAGAGCTGAGATAGTACTTTGGACATGAGATGTCGCTTACGCTTCAGCGCGCCGGCAATTTCTTTATTGTTGTTGTTTTGCCACAGATAAAACAAAGAAGGAGCACCCTTACCCGGCAGCCCCCTCGCCATCTACACCTATAGACTCTACACACAATATATATAAATTAATATACATACACACATCTAGATATGGATAATATGCAGTGAGAGCCACCCAATGGCCAACACCTGGCTTCGATTTGTTTTGCATTAGCCCAGCGATGGAGCGACGGAACGAAGGAGTTGGAGGCAGCAGGAGGCAGCAGGAGACCTGGCCGAAGGCAACGAAATTCTTGGCTGCATTTCAATTCACAGCACATAAACCAACAAATCGCCATTGCTGAAACTTTTGCTAAGTTCTACAGCCCCCCTCATCACCCTCTGCCCCTGTATACGCTACCGATGACGCCTTATCGAGCTGCTGGCCGCTTAGCTACGCTCGGCTCCCGGTGCGATTTATCTGGGCAGCGCAGGTGACACGCAGTGCAAAATTGCCGGCCATATATATTGGCCCAGTCATTAGAGCGACGGCAGTTGGGGGCGATAAATGTTAAACGGCCAAATCGATGGCAACACATGCGATGGCAGCCAGGCCCCAGAGCAGGAGTCGGAGCCACAGTGCCACTAACCGAACGACAGACTGTGCCGCCTTTAAAAGCTCTGCCAAAGCTCAGCACTAAAATGCAAACAAAGTACGTGAAAGACTTTCCGGACATAGTTCTACGCCGGCATGCAGTTTATAGCATGAATACACTCTGTGACCGCGAGTATAGCCCGTTTGCATGCAGATTATGTGACAGATTTGATAAAGTGTAGTGTGAGGTGGTATAAGTAGTTGTAGTTGTAGAGTAGCTAATAGTTGTAAGTTCTTGACTAGCTGAAGAAATATGCGAGCCAATGGGTAGAGCTCTATATGCTGTAGAGATCTGTGCCTTGATGTGGAGGTGGAGGGATCTGTGTCTCAATAAATTAGCTGAGCTTGGAAGTCTGTAGAGATCTGTGTGCCGATGGGAGGAGCTCTATAAGGTGGAGGGATTCGTGGCTGTGTGAGTGCTATGTAAGTTGGAGAGATCAGTATCTTAAAGGGAAAGTGAAGAAGCTGAGGAGGATGAGTTAGAAGAGGTCAGTAAGCTAAAGAGATGTGTTAATCAATGGATAGAACTTTTCAAGGTGGAGAGATTTGTAACTCAATGACTTAGCTGAGCATGGAAGTCTGTAGAGATTTGTGTGCCGATGGGTAGAGCACTGCAAAATGGAGGGATTCGTGGCTTGTGTGAGTACTTAAGTAGAGCTATGTAAGTTGAAGAGATCAGTGTCCTAAAGGGAAAGTGAAGAAGCTGAAGGAGATGGGTTAGGATAGAGAAGTGTTAGTCGAGAAACTACCTCTAAGGGGTGGAGGTATCAGAGAGTCTGTGTCTTAGCAGAGCTCTGAAAGCTATTGATTTATATGATGCAATGGCTTATGGGACCTCGGAAAACTGAAAATTGGAATTAGAATTACGCTAGCTGAAGAGAGTCCATATGTAGTGCACTGCAACCTGAAGAGATCTGTTACTCGATGGGTCATTAGAGCTGGAAAATTGTATGACTCAACTCTGACTTTAGACCTTGAAAAGCTGAAGAGCTTATCCGAGCTAGAGAGTTGGCTTGGAGGAAGCTGTAGGCTAAAGAAATTAGTGCCTCAATGACTTAAAATATCTCGAGTTGTTGAAGAAGCTGGAGAGATTTGTGACTAGACGGCGTATGAGAGATCTACAAGCTGAAGGGATCCGCGAGTCGATGTCGAAAGGACATCTGCAGGTCGATAAGTAGAGCTTGAGTAGCTTAAGTGACCTGTGACTCGATGGCTTCGATAGGCAAGCTGAAGAGTTGTTTGAGTCGATGAGCAGAGCTCTGCAAGCTGAAGAGTTCCAAGCCAAAAACAGAGGTAAGTCAATAGGCAAGCTGAAGAGATGTTTGACTAGACCTGAAGGAGCTTAGTTAAGCCAAGGAGATCTGACTCGATTCAATATGCGCTTTCACACTTGAATACTCTTCCAATTGCACCTGTAAGTCAACATTGGCTAGAGTCTGAATCGTAGAGCCCCAACGGCTCGCAACAGGTGCCAGCTGAGCAAACCTGTTCAATTAGTCCATGTGCCGTAGCGGCAGGCTGTTGGCCGTTGGCTGTTGTTGTCCGCTGTCCGCTGTCTGTTGGCCTTGCTGTTTGGGCCAAGTTTTGGTGCGCCGGCTTTGTACACACATATATTTGTGCTGTGTCTGGGCATAAATAGCATATGGCAATGGCTCTAGCTGTAAATATCGCTATCTCTCTGGCTAG
The DNA here is from genome assembly GCF_001654015.2 of Drosophila navojoa. The sequence continues at coordinate 17,033 of NW_022046649.1, forward strand.
ATATTGTGTATACTGTGGTTTATGTGTGCGTGCGTGTGTGTGCGTGTGTGCGTGTGTGTGGTGCGTGTTGTGGTGTTTTTGTTGTTTACGCAGCGCAGTGCTAAGCGCACCAAATGCAAAGATTGAAAGGGCGTCAACATACACATCGAGAGAGAGGGAGAGAGAGAGGGAGAGAGAGGGAGAGGAAGAGATAGAGTGCGTGCATGTGTGTGTGTGTTTGATTTGCTTGTATCTGTCTGACTCTCTGTATGTGTGTGTGTGTGTGTTTGTGTACTTAGTGTAATTTCAGCTAATTGCTTAATCAATATATGTACTCGCTCACACACACACACACACACACTCATGCCTGTCCACACATAGTTCAATTACTTTTATGACGCCGCGAAAAGTGTGTGCGAGTGGGCGTGCCAATGGGCGTGTGGGCGTGTGAATGTGACAGCCTTGAGCGCAGATCAGGTAAGCCTAAGTCGCGGCAAATCTGCGGCTACAGCCCGGCCTTAATTTACGCAGATCCTTGTCAAATCTTAGCTGAGTAACCATTTTAAAGCCACGCCCCCGCACCCGCCACGACCCCCACCCTGGCTGGACGAGCAGAGCAGCTTGTGGCCCTTTGTGGTTAGTATTTGGCTCTATTTTTGTTGTTTTTGTTTTTTTCGCTCCGGATGCTGGCCGAGCTTTGGTCAAGCTAAGCCGCTTAAATTTGCTGTCCGCGTCAAATTGGTGCCATCAACGCAGCTTTGCCGTCCGGCCGTACGGCTGTCCGGCCTGGCCCTGGGCCTGTTCGTGGACTTGGATGTCAATCCGGACGGCAATCCCGGGCATCCCGGTTAACGGGCCCGGCAAGCCCGCCGCACCGCACCGCACCGAATGCGATCACACAGAAACCCAATTAAAAAGTTTGCATTTTTATGCCCCGGCCAATGGACGGCACTAAAAATTGCTACAAAATAACGAGATTTTCAGCCAGATTGGCTGGCGCTCGGTCGGGAGGGAGGGAGGGAGGGAGGGGCGCACAGCAAACGGGACGAGTGGAAAAGCGTGCGGAAAACTGTTTGTCAAATAATTTTTCACAGCATTTGCCAAGGAGCAGGACAAGATAAAAAATAAAACGCAGATGGGAAATAAAAAACGAAACGGAACGTAACGGAAGTGCTGATACGGCAAAGTCGGAGGGCGGCGAGGTGCGAATAGCGTGAGGAGGCGTGGCCAGTCGAACAAAATATAAATACGGAAAAATGCGAGTAAATGGAAATGTGACATTTACGCATTTTGCGAGCTTAGATCGAGTTAAGACCACGGCACGTAGCTGCTGTATGTGTGGCGAGAGAGAGAGAGAGAGGGAGGTGGAGATGGGGTGGAGTGAGAGAGAGAGAGCAAGTGCGCTGGCAGCTGTCGCGGCAACAGCGAACACATTTTCAAGTAACTTTTCGAATTTTAATTATTTCTTTGGCAGCACACACACACACACACACACACACATAGAGAGAGCCATTACCCCCCTCCTCTCAGCCGCCTCTGTGTATCTCAATCTCTGGCTGTGTACTTTATTTTTACATTTTAATTAAAACGCAATTTGCACTTACTTAGAAAATCATTTCGTTTCGCTGAGTATTTATCTTCTGGCTTTTGGTTTTAGCTTTGAGTTTGTTTGTTGTCACCAACAGACGGACGGATAGACGGACTGCCTGACTGATGGACTGACTGGCTGACCAGTAGCCAGCTATCTATACTTCATCATTATCGCAGGCACAAAAACCAAATTCAGCTAAGCGCAGTATCCAAACGGCTAACAGAGAGTGAGAGAGAGAGAGAGAGAGAGAGAGCGGGAGAGTGAGTGAGTGAGAGAGAGGGCTCTGGTCACAAAATAATCACAAAAGCCAACAAATTTAATCGACACAACTTTGCAGCTATTCAAAATAGCCCGATAGAGGCGACCACAGCGAATACAACACGGAATGGCCCCATCGCATCTGGCTGGCCCCGGGCCAGACCTAATTGTTCGTTTGCCAAAATTATGACAATGGCCAACTGGCGAACTGACCAAACGGCCAAATGGCGAATAACGAATGGGTCTTTTGGCTGTGTATTCACTGTGGCCGCGCTGCATAATTAATATTGAGCAAGTGGCGGACAAGTCCGACAATATCGGCTCGAGAGCAGGAGTCGGCGCTGGGGCTGAAGCTGGAGCTGGGCTCTATGGCTCTGTCCGGCTATCCGGCTGTCTGCTTGTTTGGTTTGTTTGGCTGTTGTCGCAGCGAGCATAATAAAATATATTTTATCATTGATCTGAACGCAAACAAACAGGCTCTGGGCAAACACGACAAACGCACCAAATGCGTTTCTATTCACCAAAGGCAGCAGGAGGCGGGACGGCAGCTGAAGGGTAACTGAATAGAGGGCCCCCCCCGATAGAGTGGGCGGGCAGCATTTTCGGCTTTATCATGCAGCGGCAGCGCCAGACAGTTTACACAGCACTCTTTCTTCCTCTTCCTCTTTTTTTCATTCCAGGAAAAGGCATTTTAGGATTCCTAAAGAAGTTCGGGCCCGAGCATAAGAGGCAATCTCTGGGGAATTCCGAGCTCAGTTCGCCTGGATAAAGAGCTCTGTCACTGAGCGTCAGCCGGAGACGGTGCTAGTGGGTTGCTACTGTACTTTAATTGTTTCTCCGTTCAAATGAGTGAACTCGACTTCAATTTTGTTTTGCTTCAGCGACGGCTTCGACCCATCAAGTGAACTTGACGCGGCCTTGATGCACGAAAAACTGGTTTCAGTGGGCTGCAATTAGCTGATGTAAGTGAGGCACATGTGTATGTAGGTGAGGTATGCTCAACTATGAGATACCCTGTGACATGATAGAAGCTGCTCAAGTAGAGTACGGGCATACCCATTCAATGAGTATACTAGTTAGACTCTAGAATGAAGCGAGAGTGAGAATGAATCAATTGGTGTGGATAGCTAGGATCAAGATGAGATGAATGTGTAAAGTAATACAGGGTATATAGCTGGCTATCTCATTCAAAACTTGAACTTCTGTTTGGCCTAAGTGTAATAACCAAGGAATCCGACTAGATAACCCACCTATTGGTATACACTCCAGCCTCTACCAGATCTACCGCACCGGCTCTTAGCCTCAAATAAATTAGATATTCCCTTAAAGCTGCTCAGTAGCTTTGCTTCCCTTGAGTTTCTCTCAAGGTCCATAGCCCTAGAAATGCATATTCATGCATAGCTCTCCACTATATAGGGTGTTTCTCCCATTACAGGGTATCCCATCGACTGTAGATCTATGATTTTACAACAAGTCGAGTGATTGTTGCATTCACTTTTAATTTGTTCAACCTTATCTCCATTTCTCTTCTGTTTAGCTCCACGAGCAGCAGCAATATGGAACAAGAAGTAGAGGAGGAAGAAGAGGCGCCGCAACCGCTTCATTTTGGGCAGGAGACGTGCTGCAGCCACGCCCCGCTGCGCGCCACACCAAGTGGCAGTGGCAGTGGCTCTAGCAAACAATTTAATTAAAATATGCATGTGCCCCACGTGGATTAAGTGGTTGGAGGTAGTTGACTCGCTGTTAGTTGTTGTCGACTGCAAAAGCAGCTCCTGCTGCTCCTGCTGCTGTTGGAATGACAACAACAACAACCACCAGCAGATGACAAAAGTGGGCAAAGATGTCAAATTGAAACATTTGCACTGACAGCTGCCCACAGCCCATAACAACCGGCTGCACCACTTCGCAGCCGTCGCTGAGCCACCCGCACTTGTGTTACGTGCCGCCTTCACGTTGATGATTTTGTTATTGCTGCCATTGTTGTTGTTGTTGTTGTCATTGCCATAAAACCTCTTGCCACTTGCTCTATATTCAACATTCAGTGTTGTCTTTCCACTCCACTCTACTCTCTCCCTCTGCCTCTACCTCCGCCTCTACCTCTACCTCGTCTATCTGTCTCTGTCTCTCGCGCTGTCGGCTTGTTTTTGCGTTTTTAATTTCGCTTTGTGACAATTTTTTGCAATTGTCAACTGTCTCGCGCTTCGCCCCAACACCGCCCGCGCACTCCACTCCCCACCCCCCACTCAGCAGTCCTCACTCAGCACTACCACCCACGATTCACCCACTTTTTTGCAACAATTCTTTTTCGCGCTGCCATTTGATAAGTTTGACAGCGGCTACTCCACATCTTTGTCAGCCAGCCCTAGCTCTACCTCTGCCGCCGCCTCGAACTCGTCTCGTTTGCTTCCACTTTCTATCAGCATCTCGTTTCTTTTTTGTTTTCGAGCTGTCTGTGTGCAAATAAGCAGCGTCAGGGCGTCAAACTGAAAATAAATGAGCCAAAACGTGCGGAGCGTAGCTGCGGGTTGCCCAAGCCAAGCGGGACAGAGCAGCCTGGATGGCCGGACAGTTGGACAGCACGGACAGCCCGGACAGCTCTACAGATGAACGTAGCTGTATAGCTGGGATATTGTTGCTGAAGTGAAAACAAATTAACTATCTCACGCTGTGTTTTTATGCTGCAGTTGTCCTCTCTCTGTCACTGAGACAAACAAAGGAGGACGCAACGACGTGTCGACTCGACTCGAGTCGTTCCTAGGCGCTGGCAAACACTCCACAGCTCTCAGACTCCCAGGCTCCCAGGCTGAGCCAACTTTGTTGACTGGCCATACTCTAAGCGTGTTCAAGTCTTAAGACTTCTATGCGGACTTTTGAGTCGGCTGAGATTCTGAGCAGTCGACCTTTTTTAATCTATCCAGCAAGTTCTTGACTTGCTTTATATAGCATACTTTTTAAGCACAGCTATATGAATTTCGGTCACAATGCTTATAGAGTCAATGAGGCAATGAATCAATGTCTCAAGGGATCAATAAATAAATGATTAAATAAATAAAGGAATCAATCAAATATGAATAAGTGAGTCAATGAATCAATGAGTCTATGAATCAATGAGTCAGTGAGTCCATGAGTCAGTGGCTCAATGAATCAATGAGTCAATGAGTCAATGGTTCAATGGTTCAATGAGTTAATGAGTCAGTCAGTCCATGAGTCAATGAATCAATCAGTCAATGAGTCCATGAGTCAATGAGTAAGTGGCTCAAAGATGTCAATGGGTCAATGAGTCAATGAATCAGTGAGTCAATGAGTCAGTGAACCAATGAGAATCAAGAAGAATCAAGAATCAATTTTGAGAATCAAGAATCATTTATTCTCAGTCTCAGTCTCAGTCTCAGTCTCAGTCTCAGTCTCAGTCTCAGTCTCA
>NW_022046651.1:0-22206 GCF_001654015.2 Drosophila navojoa
TATATATATATATATATATATATATATATGCTACATACGAATAAGATATATGTATATATGTATATATATGTATGTATATGTGTATGTATGCAAGATTTTTGTATTTAGGAATGCATGCTAATTATGCTTGTATGTATGTATGCGCATACCTATAGCAGCCATATAGCTCATAGCTTATCTATGAGCTATCTATCTATACATACATATATCTGCATTCATATGATTGTCTTCTATGTTTAATAGTTTAATATCTGGCATGCCAATCATGTTCTCTTTCCAGCATATGCACACACAAAGGAATGCACACTTGCATGTATGTGCGTGTGCGTGTGCATGTGGTTTACCAATTTTCTTAGCCAAAGCATTTCGCACTTTCACTTGGGACATTTGGTTGCATTAGTTGTGCATTGTGGCTGCAGCCTATGAATAAGCTGCCAATTAGATTATGTAATACATACATACGACACACACACACACACACACATACTTACGTATATGTAGTTCGGCAGGCATCAAATATTTTTAATTAACAATTTGCTGTGTGGGCCAACAAACATAGCAGCGACCTTATTTAATCAACTAACCGCAATCACACACACACACACACACACATGAATGCATATTCACATGTATTGGTGTGTTTATGTGTGCGTTTCAATTTTTAAGTGTGATGCTTGTTTTCTTATATTTGTGGCGAAAATTTGCTTAATTAAAAATAACAAGCACCAAGAACAGCAAAGCCAAATACAACAAAAGCAAATACCCAACAACAACAACAACAACATCAACAATAACAGTAACAGTAACAGTAACAACAATAACAAGAAGAACGCAAACCGCAGAGCTACAAGCAAAACTTTGTTTAATGGTTAGTTAAGCGTTTAATTTGCACTGGGTCTCGGTGCCCTTCTCATGTTTAGGGGAATCCAGAGTGACAGTTGCCAGAGGGGTAAACGCGGCCAGGGGCGGGGCAGAGATTGATGGAGGGCGAGGGTGGTGGGGATGGGTCAGGTTGATTGAGCCCATTGTCTGTGCAGTCAATGTCGGTGACTTTTAAAAAGCAAACATAAGCCTCATGTATGACTATACGACTCTAATTTATGCCCCAAACGAGGGTGTACCAGATGGTATAGGGCCGTAGAGTAGTAGTACCAGCAGCAGCAGTAGATCAAGAGCATTACAAATCCATCAAGTACTCTACCGAGCAGAAGAGTTGCACTCCATTCGAGCTCAATCCAGGCTTACCCTGCATTAGAGGGTATTTTGTCTTCGTGCATGCCCAACCCACAGTTTGTAGCTTTTTGGCTTGCTGAAAAGCTGATCCCTGTGGCTTTCTGGCAGCCTCTTAAGTTTTCTTTTAATGTAATTTTGTTTGTTGTTGCTTTAGGACTTTTTCGCATCGATTTGAGCTGTCAGGCGAGACCAAGTACTAAAAGCCAGATATAGAAAAAGACTTGCTAAAAGTATCTCCAATGAGCTCGTGTGGTTGGAGCTGCCTAAATTGTATTATCAATTCACGTATTTATAGTTGCTCAAATTTGCAATTGAATTGATCGAAACTAATTTCAATTTCGAGCAATGAAGTTTCAGGCGTTGCTAACCAATCCACATGACAGGGCAGAAACTGTAGCTATTTGTTGTTGTTGTTGTTGTTTTTGTTGGCAAATGGAAATCGTGTTGGGCCAATGGCATAATCGGCTTAAAATTGGCGCACACTAAAATAATTTCTGTGTTAATTTTATTTAAAACGTCAAAAGCCGTCGCTGCCCTTGCAAAACTTTGGCCGGCGCGCCGGCGGCAAACGTCAGGCTAATGCCAATTAGACGCGAATGTATAGAGCCATCCATGTCTGCGTAGAGAGTGAGTGGGGCAGAGAGCGTGAGCGCGGCGGAGGGAGCTTGGCTGAGATGCGACCGCAAAACATTTGGCGATTAGCCACGCGGATTATGCGATTCCCTTCAATTTTCGACGCATCTAAATTAAAAACAAAAACATGTAAGAACGGCGCAGCCGGGTACTATCGACTGCAGAATACTCAATCAAGGCCAAAGTACTACCAACCCATTGTTTCGATTTACCACGCCTCCAAATGGCATTCGGATAATTAATAGACGAATTTTGCTTATGCAGTCGAGTCTCGATAATTTGTACATCGATAAATCGAAAAAATGTTATCCCCTTAAACAAAATTTGTTCTCGATAATTTGAATTTCTGTGTAAATCGAAAAAAACGGTCATGGCGAATTATCGGGACTCATCTGTAACTTTAAATTAGAGTTTTTACCGCTAGATATATCTAGAAAAAAAAAACTTTGGAGAGTAACACTTATTTATTATCGTAGGCCATATCAAAATTCAACGAGCCAACGAGATCTAGCACAGTGCCAATATATACTCATTTCGCTCAGTGAATGAGTATAATAAATCTGAAATTCTGAATGAGAAAAAACAGAAATAATAAGGTACACTTAAGACGGATGTGATTGACGGGCCGCGGGCTGTGGGTGTTGCTGTATATCTAGATGGAAAGACAATCTAAATAAGTTTTTGCGTTTAGTCATTATTCAATTAAAATTTACAACGTTTTGCGCGGAGGGGGAGGGGCCGTGAAGAGGCCGCGTGGGCGCCATGTCCTCGTAGGTATTTGCTCATAATGTAATATAATTTGCCGCAGGCATCAGAAATGTTATTGGCCGACAAAAGAGGATGCTGCATTGTGCTGATGTTAATGTCGATGGGGATCCTGATGATAAGCGAACGTTAAAGACGCTGTTAAATGACAGCAGCAGCAGCACAAGCAGCAGCAGCAGGAATACAGTAAATGTCTTTGCTTGACGGCACAACAATGTTCGAAACAAGCTTCAAGTTGCTGCCGGCCGGAGCTGGAGTTTTTGGCTCCGTCTGGCTTGTTTACTGCGCCCAGCCAAGTAGGACTCGTTCGCTCAGTGTCTGAAGTTGTTGTTTTGTGCAAGTTTTATAGGCCGGCAGTGGCAAAAATTTAACTTTTTAATTAAAGCTATGCAATTGTTGCGGACGCCGTTGCCGCCCAGACATGCGCCAGACAATGGCCGTCACACAATGCAGTCCAACGAGAAAGGCAACAGCAACAGCCAACAGCAATGGCAACAGCAACGGCCAGCAGCAACAATAAAAGCAACAGCGACAACATCGCTTATAATTTAGCGAAAAAAGGGGAGAATTGTGCCAAGCTGGCAGTGCAACAGGCAAACTTGACACAAAAACGAAGACGAGCGCAAAAAGAGCGCAAAAATATGTAGCAAAAAAAAAAGGGAGCAAAAAAGGTTCTTTGGCATGACGAAATGTTAATACTCTCGCCATATGGCTTTGTGCTAAGTCGAAATAGGTCGAGGACTGATGAAGGAATTTCAGGAGAGCGTCAAAGAGTAACAGAAAGAGGCTGAGCATTAGGCCGATTGTACATTTATGAGAATTGCATAGAAGAGCGCATTAATGTACGTATTTTAAAATATAATAATCAAGAAGCAGAGTCAAAGAAAACAACATAAGCCCATGAGAATTGCATAGAAGAGCATAAAAAAATATATATGTGTATTATATTATCTATCATTAAAAAGCAAATCATTCGAAATAAAATCTCTACCGAGTAGGCTTAGACATATATCGAACTGAGGCAGTAGGAAACTACATAAGCTCAGTTTCATTCAGCATATCAAGCTGAAAACAGCTGTGAAAATTTATAAAAAAAAAAATCGAAAAAAAAGGAAACAGAAATTATTTTATACTTTGAGAGACAAAAAAATGTCCCTCAAGGATGAGGCTGAATCTGTTTCTGAAAATGAAGCTGACGATGAAGCTGAATCAGACACCGATACACTCAAGGATGTAAGGCTCCGCAAACCAAAAGCCAAAGATAAAGCAATTAAGAGCGATAAGAAAAAGAAAGGTAAGGATTGCAAAGAAATTGCTGAGCAAAGTGGGAGCTTTATAGGGTCCTGTGTGAGTCACATACTTAGGACAACATTTGAAAATGAGTACGATGAAAAAGTCGTGGAAGCCAAGCCAAGTAAGTCGCCATAGCGAAACATACAAATGAATTCGTAATGCGTAAAATCTTTTTTAACCTTTAGAAAGCAAACAAAGTCTTCAAGGAAGTGTTAAATCTTTAAGCGTTCGTGATGAAAAAAAAGGTAAGTCATTCGAATATATAAAATCAATATGTAATTGATGAACTCGTCTAGAAGCCTTGCAAGTTGAACAGAGTTTAGTGAGGACCGATTCTCTAGGCGATGATTCCAAAAAAAAGGGTAAGACGACATGCATCTGAATAATTTGAATGAACTTATAGTAGATGAATTTCAATTAGACATTTTAAAAAGCAAACACAGCTTTCGGCGAAATTACGAGTCCGTACGTCAGGATTCCCAAGACGAAGATTCCAAAATGAGAGGTAAAAGAATGTTCATTACAATACGGTGTCAATTTATAATAATTACATGAAATCAATTAGATATTATAAAAACCCAACATCGTTCACGACGAAGCTACGATTCTTTTGGTCACGAATCCCAAGACGAAGATTCCGAAAAGAAAGGTAAGATAACACTCACCACAAGACTAAGACAAGTTTTAATAGATGCAATCAATTAGGAATTGTAAAAAGCAAACATAGTCTTCAACGAAGCCACATATCCTTACTTCATAAATCCCAAGATGACGATTCCGAAAAGAAAGGTAATACAACATCCATAACAATAAGGAATCAATTTCTAATAAATGAAATACATTAGGTATTATAGAAAGCAAATATAGTCTTCAACGTAGCCACGTATCCTTACTTCATAAATCCCAAGATGACGAATTCGAAAAGAAAGGTAAGACAACATCCATAAAAATAAATAATCAACTTTTAATATACGAACTCAAATAGAAATCATAAAAAGCAAACATAGTCTTCAACGCAGCCACGCATCTTTACGTTATGAATCCCAAGACGATTCTGGAAAGAAAGGTAAGAGAACTCTCATTATGATGAGGTCAATTAATAATAGACGAAATCGATTAGAAATCATAAAAAGCAAACATAGTCTTCGCCGAAGCGGTGCATCTCTACGTCATGAATCCCAAGACGATTCTGAAAAGAAAGGTAAGACAATTTTTATATATTATAAGAAACGAGTTCGTTTATAATATACAAAATCAATTAGAAATCATAAAGAGCAAACATAGTCTTCAACGTAGCCACGCATCTCTACGTCTTGAATCTCAAGGCGATCCCGAAATGAAGGGTAAGTCAACATCCATCAGAATACAGAATCCACTTATAATATACGAAACACATTAGGTATTATAGAGAGCAAACGTAGTCTTCGACGAAGCCACTCATCTTTACGTCCTGAATCCCAAGATGATTCCGAAAAGAAAGGTAAGTTAACGTTCATCCGAATACAGAATCCACATATAATATACGAAATCTATTAGTAAATATAAAAAGCAAACATAGTCTTCGACGAAGCCATGCATCTTTACGTCATGGATCTTTAGACGGTGGTGAGGATAACACCGGTAAGTCGACATAAGTGAAAATATTGTAATATTGTTTAATGGATTAAATCTCTTAGAGTTGTTAGAATATAAGCCGAGTGATGAATTAAGTCAAACAGGTAAGACGATATCCATCAGAATACAAATTCACTTTGTAATGGATAAAATCGTTTTGAATCTTTAGAAAGCACGCATAGTTTTTCAGAAATTGACGAATATGCAAGCGATACAGGTGATACAAGTGATTCTATATCCGAAGCTGACATTGGTAAGTCGACATAAGCGAGAAGATATCAAATAAGGGTTAGGGGGGACTGAGAAGATAATATCCCGATTTTTGTTAAGGGATGATATTTTCTAACTATCCTATAAATCTCAAGCTTCGAGCTCTTACGGTATACAAATTATATTTTGAAAGTCAGGCAGACGATTGAACGGACAGACGGACGAACATGGCTAGATTGACTCAGGTTGACATCCTTATAGTATCTATAATATAAAATCTGTCCCACCTCTTTTATGACTGTTACATTCATTATCACAAAACATACACTGAAATTTATAATAAATGAAATTGATTAGAAATTATAGGGATCCGATCAAGTAATGAATCTTCAAGTGAAAGTGATGATAACAAAGGTAAGCGAATATAAATATTCAATTTTTGATGGATGTAACCGATTTGAAATTTTAGAAAGTCTTACGCTTCGTGGAGGAACCAGTTCTGTTAGTAACGTGGAAAGTAAGACAAGTAAGTCGACTCAAATGAGAATGAAAAAAGTCTCTTTGTAATCGCTGAAATCGTTTTTAAATCTTAGAAAGCAAGCAGAGTGTTCTAGCATCTGATGGTGGCCAAGCTGATGCTACCAAGAAAACAGGTAAGAAGACAACAATGATAACACGACACACCAATCTATAACAAATGAATAAATTTTGCAATTCTAGAAAGCAAACTCACTACTCAAGGTAGTAGCGGTAAGTCAAGTGATACTGACAGCGACTCGGGTAAGTTGATATAAGTGAATATACAAAAAATCAGTTTGTAATCGAATAAATCGCTTAGGCTCGCTGGAAGGCAAGCAGAGTGTTATATTATGTAAGACTTATAAAAGTGACGCTACCATTAGAAATGGTAAGATATCAATGACAATTTAAAAAAAAAAATATACAACAGATGACTAAATTTTGAAGTTCTAGAAAACGAATCGGTTTTGCAAAGAAGTGATACCTCAAGCGATAGTGACGATAACGAAGGTAAGAGAATAATAATAGTCAATTTGTAATGGATAAACCCGATTTGAAATTTTAGAAAGTTCTCATACGCTTCGTGCAACAAGCAGTTCTGTTAGTGATGGGAAAAATAAGTTGGGCAACATAGAAATTTCAGAATACAAACCGAGTGCTCCGGTATGTGATGACTCCCAAGGCGATTCCACTTATGGAAATGGTAAGAAGAAATCAATGATAATACAAAAAATGGAATTGTTCTAAATTGAATGAAATTACTTTGAAATTTTAGATGGTTACAATTGTCTTGGGGCAGGTGTTAATTTTTTAGCCGATTCTGATAGTAGCTCGAGTAAGTCGACATGAGAATATAAAACCAATAGCAAACAGATAACATCTTTTTGAAATTGTAGAATGTTCCTTACATAGAGTTCAAGGATGCACCCACTGTATAGGTGGTAAAGCTTCTTATAGAAATGGTAAGCGGACATCAATGAGAATACAAAATTAATGAGAATAATAAAAGAAACACATTTTGAAATTTTAGCAAACGTTTATTTTGGCAACAATTCTTTAAGTAATTCTGGGAGTAGCTCAGGTAAGTCGACGATCAGTGAGAATAGAAAAAGTCTTAATGGAAAGATTGACTTCCTTTTGAAATTCTAGAATGTGCATTACGTAGCTATCGTGGATATGATCATTCTCTGGGCGATGCTGTTCACAAAGGAGGTAAGACAGCAATGGGAATGCAAAAGACAATTTACAATAAATCAACCATTTTGAATTTCCAGAATATTTGCAACATACTCTACGGGCAACAAAACATTATCCAAGACGTCAGCCGAAAATCACAAGTAAGTCGAATCAAGTGAAACTAATTGTCAATTTGTAGCCAATGATTCGTTTTGATGCACTAGAAACTCCTCCATCGAGTTCCGATAACGATGACGATAAGGGGTATTCAGGCATTAAACAGGTTATAAACTACATCACGCGGAATGTGGTTGCAGAAATCGTGCGCGATGCTAAAGACAATTCACGGGCTGACAATGTTAACGAATTGAGCAGAAAAATATCTGGCTCTGTCATCGATGAGGTCGTTGCAGCTACAGTTGAAAATCTAAATATTGACGAAGTAACGGATGCGACTATGGAATGCGTGAGAAAATTGGTAACCGCGAATGCACTTTTAGAAAAGGTTATAACGATGAGTGGAATACGCGGGGTGGGCGCTATGGATGCAACAGAGGAAGAGTTGGATAAGATGAGATATAAGTTTTTCAAAACTGAGTTCTTACACAAGCAAAAAAAGCAAAAAGTTGACACTGAAGCGCTGATTGATGCGCCCGGGTTTGCGGCAAGGATTTATGATGATAAGCTAACGGATTGTGTTGCCGATTTCATCATTAATGATATCATTCAGAAACTGATTGAGGACACTAGTGATCATTTAACCGCTTACGTCTCCGAATACGTAACGGAAGATATACTTGACGAGCTATCGGCAGCATACGCAGAATACTTGAAGAAATCTGATGATATAAACGAAAATACGAGTGAGGATGAAACACCTAGAGGCTCTGTGAGTGCTTCGGACAAATCCCAATCAGTACATAGTGGGAGCGATTCAGTAATTTGGAAGGAGTTCATGGATTATGATGACAGTTGTTCGTTCGGTTTGCCAGTACCCAGAGTCTATGAGCGATCGATTTACACTTTTGTCGATTTTATAGAGAATCCAAACTACATTTTGACAATGGCGGACAAACCAAGCCTTGAGGATCTGGTGGCCGAAAGGGTTAACTTAAATTTGGACCCTAACAATTTTATTAAAGTCGGCGACCGCTGGTTCGAATGCATATCTTCGTTGCTGAGATTGCACTCGAACTGGTTCGCCTCGAAAAAATGGAACGTTGAAGTCTTTGAGCTCAATGGGACTGACGTTTCCCCATCGGCGTTTGAGCTCATCTATGAATGGATGCGCTTTCGTACGCCCGTCACATTATTCAACGCCGTTAAAGTGCTGCAGGCAACTAGATATTTGCAGGTGGATATACTTAAAGGAGATTGCTTTAAACTGATCTCTCAGTCCTATGTGCGGGAGAAAATCGCGTTTAAAATATTTTTGGACGCCGAGCCTATGCCACTGCTGAAAGACGTGCGCGATATCTTATTGAATCGCGTATGTACCTACTTCTTGCCTTTGGTGGGCAGTGATAAATTCAAGGATCTGAAGCTTCGTCATCTATTGAGCATGCTAACTCGCGACACAATCGGTGTTAACAGTGAGGCCGAAGTGTTCTATTCGGCACTACGTTGGCTGAGCAAATCGGAAGAGCGGCTCAAGCACCTGGAGACGGTTATAAAGTGTGTGCGATTCCCTTTTTTGCCAATGCCCATGCTATTTAGGCTGCGCAATATGGGCCTGGAGGCGGAGAAGAAGCCCATTGGCACCACTGAGCGTGTCTTGCAGGAGTTCCAAGCGAATCCGGATCTGAGACAAATGATATTCGATACAATGACCTACATTAGCTTGCATATTCAGAGGGAAAAGGATGGCGAAACGATAACACCGGTTCCCGGAGATGAAGAGAAATTGTTTCGTCCGCGAAACTGGATGTATCATCCCAGGTGCGAGTACCATATGCAATGCCTCAAGTATCCCTATCAGCACGTGTTCACTGAAGATGACTTCGACAAATTTGTACACATGTTACAAATTGAATGGCTTGGCGATTATCCACAGCCGAATAATATGCAGGATGTTGAGTTTGATGGGGTTGAGGTCTATGCGCCTAAGTTGAAACCGGACTAGTGATATGTTAAATATAATATGTACAATAATTGAATGCAAATAATAAATATTATGAATATAATTATTTCCTTTATGATATGATATATACATCACTGCAAATAATAAAATATATGCCAGGTAATACACCAACACATACATCAACACACACACTAACTTATACACCAATACACCAACATATATACCAACAATTTCAGCAACACATACATCAACGTATTGTCCAACATATTCACCAACACATACACCAACAAATATAACCACAAATTCACCAACATATACCCAAACATATACAAAAACACCCCCACGTATACACCAACACATACACCAGAATATACACCGGCATATACATCAACATATGCTCCAACAACATACAACAACATATACATAAGGCACATACATGAATATATTATTCACCAACAAATAAATCAACAAATAAACCAACATATACTCCAACATATTCACCAACACATATACCAATAAATATAACAACAAATTCAACAACGCATACAACAAGAAATACCACAACGTATACACCAACACATACACCAAAATATACAAACATAAAGTTAAATACCAACACACATGAATATATTATTCACCAACAAATAAATCAACAAATACACCAACTAATACACCAACATATACTCAAACATATTCACCAACACATATACCAATAAATATAACAACAATACACCAACACATGCACCAACACCAACAAGTTAAGAACCAACAGATACACCAACACACTCACCAACAAACTCACAAACATTCACCAGCATTCAACCAAATACCTTCACATTTACACCAACACACACACACACACACACACACACACACACACACACACACACACACACACACAAAGATAAAGTAAATCATTCAGACATCGGCATGCTATTTCCTGACGCTATCAAATTATGCAAATACTGCTCGCCTCTCTCAGTGCAGCTGTTAGCCTGACCCAGGCAGCACTGCATAGAGTGAGCTGTCAGGCAATTGCTGTCCCAGCAATAGATGAGAGTTCAGCTTTTCCAATTTCGTACTTTTAAATCTTGGTCAGTTGCTCAAAACTCAGCACCGCAAATAAAATTGGTGTGTCTTGGCAAATATAACGCATACGCAATGTTGTCGAACGTAATTGCACAGTCCAATAAGACGAATAGGAATTTGAGCAATTAACAATTGGGACACCAGTGTTACAGTCAACAACTTTTTCCACAAAAACTGCATCAGAGTGCTGTCAAAAGCAGCTAAGACACAAGCAGCCTTTGAGCCGATAAAGGTCAAGGAGGAGAACAGGGGGCGACAACTTGCAAAAGTCCATATCACAGCCCAGCTTGCAGCTAAATGCATGTGTGTCTGCGTAATGGCTTATTGACAGTTGATTTGGACTTTAATTGCACAAAAGGCAATTGAAAATCCGTACATTAATTAAGCACTTCAATGGGATTATGGCAGTGCCTTTGTCCGTTGTTTGCATGAAGGCTGCATTTGAGTTGCTGCATTTGCAAGTTTTCGGCATATGCTCCAATGATTTGTTTAATCTAGCACTGAACTAAGATGGTTGATAAAGTTTGTAATTTTCTGGCTTTGATAACTTTTAATAAACACTGAATGAAAGGACTCTAAATACAAGTGTTAGAGATTGTCGGATATGCTATTATGTAAGATTAAGGTAGACAGTCAACATGCTTGATAAAAACTAGCTTTCCCAACGTCAAAACGATCTATGTAGTATAGGAATATAAGTGAATAGGCTTGACATATATTCTCTTATTATCCGTCGTATGAGCTCGTGGCATGGAAGATTATTTACAAGGAGCAATAATCATTCATTTTTGAGAAGAATGTTTTTAGATAATTTTAAGTAAAAGGCATCACTCTGCGTAGAGATCAGTTAAGCATAGATCACTGTGGATCATACACCTGCTTACAACATTGCTCGTTCTACCTCTTACTCTGAGTTCATCTGAGTGTAGCATCTATATAGAACTTGATAGACATAAATATTTCATAGTTCAAAAATCAGTTTTGCACTATATAAAACCATATTCGAATACATATTTACCATATGCAATATGCATACAGTCAAATCAATCATTTCCTACTAAGTCTCAAATGCCAAGCTTTGGTTCTGTCATATAGACAAATAAACAATAGGGGTATTGCTCCATCTATTTTTGAAGACAAAGAAAAGTTTGTTCGTTGCTCGGCTTTAACGAATATTAAAATAGATGTAAATTTATTAATAATTTCCAGACATACAGGAGTGAGTGATGGGGGAGCGGGCGGTCACAGCTGAAGAGCTTGATGTTGCCAGCCTTTGAAATAGTCCAATTACTCAGGTCTATTTACGTTAAGCCCCAATTTCCAAGTATTTTTGATGCTGATAATAGGCTCACCTCTTGGCCCCGTTTTGCAGGCGACAGTTTTCATACACACACACACACACACACACATAATTATATAGACGTTTCGCTGTTAGCCAGTTGACGGGGCAGTCGGGCATAAGTACATTTCGCCTTGAAGCTCGCTCATAATTGAATTTGAGGCTCTTATTAATTTACTGCGTGGCTGAATTAAGAGCCAAAGTGAAAATTCTGTGCGTCTTTAATTTGTGCCAGAGGCCCGGGGGCCACGACCTCGGCTTAGCATCTATCAAATACGTGTGCGGCTGCTGGACGGGTGCTCTTAATTATATATATTACACACACACACACACACACACACACTTACACATTCGCATTATATAATGCATGTCTATTAGCGGCTGTGAGGCCACTCGATTTATGTTTATTATTATAATTTATTGCGCGCATTATAATTCATTTGGACAGACGCCACCGACTTGTTTATCCTTTAGTTTTAGTCATTAATTAAGTGCCGCTCGTTGTTTACTAATTAAAATTAAAAGTGCTGCTTAATTGGCAACAACAGCTGCTATTTAAGCCTACCCCTCATTCACTGCTCACCACTGTTCAACCCTTTCGCCGCCCTAGACTGGCGCTGTCACGCCCTAATTTGCCTGATTGCCCATTAAATGGCCAACTGGCAGGCAATCTAAAAGCGTTTTATGCAGCACAAATTAAGCATTTAACTGCTGCTGCTGCTGCTGCCCTCAGTTGCCGCTCCCTCTCCTTCTCTCTGTCTCTGTCTGTCTGTTTGTCTGTCCCTTTGGCCGTCTGTCCAAGTGTCCTTTTGCTCTTTTTGGGGGCAACATTGCATTGTGCGAGTGCAACCAATCAAAATTCCTGTAATAAAATCAAATTTTCATTGCCTTTGTGAGCATTTCCTTTACATTTCGGTGCCATGACCAGCCATGCCGACCCCGCCCCACCCACCACTGTCCCTGTCTCTATTTGTTGGTGTTTTCTATTTTTTTCGTATTTTTTTTTTTTTATTTTGGAGTTAGGTTCCTGGTGCAGTTAGCTGTTTGCCACGTGGCCTGTGGGTTCAGCATTTTGTTGGTGCTAACTGAAACACAAAGGCTATAACAAATTTTTACCAGCTGCTGTTTCATCTTTCGTTTGTTTTGCCACAGACACACACACACACACACACACTAGCTCACACAGATATATGTACATACGTATGTAATTTTTTACGCCTCTGCTCAAAGAGTTTTTGGCCTCATGTCTAGAGTTTTGACTTGCTTTTCCCCAATTTTTTTGAACATTTTTATTTAATACCCATTCAAAGCCATGCAAAGCGGGTATATTGATATTATGTATATTTCATTAATATTTTTGTAGATATTATAGATGAGATGAGGCTCAATAGACTTTCTCATCCCTGCCTATCTCTCTCTCTTAGACTCCCCTTCTTTCTGATGAATACAGGGTATTTTTTCGCCAGCCTTTGGCACTGCAAACATTTTCATTGCTTTTCATTTTGTGCGTAATATTTTGTTATTTGTTTTAAGCCTTTTGTTCAACTATTTTGTTTAGGCCTTAATGAAAATGCTTGTTATGCTTTGATTGCCAACGTTTTTTTCCCCTCTTGCCTCTGGTAATTGTATTTTATTTATTGATAATAGCGCTTATAAGCATATATGCATATACATATACATACATATAATATCAATTTATTTGTGGTTGGCAAAGCTTAGAGCATTCTCTTAGTGCGCCATGCCCAATCGAGGCTGGCTGCGATTGATATCCATTTTTTTGCTCGACATGCGCTGCTATACATATCTATATACTATGTGTATATGTGTATGTATATAAAAATATATATCTTTTACACATATGTATATGTATATAGAGATAGATAGATAGACATGCGGTTGCCCAACAACGGGTGGGCAGTCAGACAAGAACCAATTCCAATAGAAAGTACAAAATTTGAAACAATAACTTTTACGCATGTCAGTGTAAACTCGCATAGAAAATTTGCATGCGGCGCATGGCACACAAAAGGAAAGCACACATACGGACACACACACACACAGACACACACAGAGCCAACAACAACATGGGTAGATGAAAAAACAAAAAGGAGCCAAGTTTTTCACAGTGCAAATGTTGCCTGCTCAAAGTGAAAATTTGTTTGAGTTTGGTGTAACGAAGCTTTGGCCAAATACACATGCACATGCACAAACACACACTCATATATGTATATAGAAGAGTCTGCACAGAAATTCATATTTGTACATAGATATAGAATACCGTTACTTTTTTCAATTTTCAGATTATTATTGCTGTCTTTTTTGGTCATACTTGCTCGGAGTAGTCGAGTGGAGTATATTCGGTTTTGTGGCATTTGTCTCTCATTTGTAGCAACTGGAATTTGAAGCAAGACTTCCCTGTTAAGGCGTTGCAGCTTTGTGCTTTGTGCCACGGGGGGGCGTGGCACTAATAAAGTCGTCAGTGGCTTCTCCCCTAAGCGAATCTGCATATAAGTTCATAAATACCTCTGTCAATTATATCGATATCTCTTCAAGTCTCTTAAAGTAAAGCTAGAGCTAGAGTGAATCCTCGAAAGGATTGACCACAATATATTCCTTATATATATATTTTATTTTATTTTTTTTAAATTGAGCAGGTATTATGCAGCCGTTTGCATTCGACCGCAAACTTTTTAATTGCTATTATTTTTTTTTTTTTTCAAATATATATATTTTTTTATTATATTTTTTTGTTGTCGTGGCATTTTCTGTGGCTTTGTGTAATTTGCACTTCATTAGGGCGGGCAAGCGTAACAGTTGAAATTGCCCAAATGAAATTAAAGCTCGCCATTTGCAGGGCAGCCGAAAGGCCCCTCACAAATGGCTGCCAACGTTCAATGGAACAATATATATATATAAAGTATATGATCATATCATATTATTTTTATTTAGCTTGTTAATTATTTTCATTATGTCAAGCTTTCATTGAATTTACATCTATTCTTATTCACTTTTAATGCCACGCAATTAATTAACCATTTGCATTTGCTGTGCATTGACTTTACATTGTTTACTTGTAGCTAAGTTTATAAATAATTGATGCAAAAGCTGATTGAAATTGTGTGTGTTATGATATATTTAAATCAATATAGAGAGTGTTTTTGCATCCAAAATGTAAATTTAATATATTTAAATAATGTTTATAGCTTAGAAAAAAGTAAATTTTTTTTTCTGCATGCACACATATAAATACATGCATATTTAAAAACAAATTTATGAAAATAATATTTACAAAATAATTTTATTAAAAATAATTTACATAACAAATAGAAATAACTAGGAAAAAATAATAGGTATACTAAAGAAGTTTATAAAGGTTTATATATACATATATAACGTTTTTTTTAATTTTTTATACTTGTACATATGTTTACATATATGCATGCTCTTTTTTTTCATAATCATCGCTGCTAATTCTAAAAATTAATTTTAGTAAATATATTAATAACAAAATGTTTATTTTTATCTTTTTTCTCTTAGCTACTGAAACTTTTTTTAATTAATAAAATTGTATAATATATTTGAAATAGTACAAAATATATTCAATTATGTGTGTTGATTTACTTAAAAAAATAAATAAATGTTGTCGTACGCTGCGTATACTTAATGTCACTTTATCCTTGAAAGGACACAGCATATTTTGCTCATTAAGCGAATCGACTGTTTGCATGTGCTGGACTTGTGCGGCATGCACTTAGCGGGACTCTTGTGGTCTCATTTATGAACTGCACACACACACACACACACTTAAACACACAAAATGCGGCTGGAGATTTTGTGCGAATGATGCGGAAAACCGCATGCAGTGACCAGGCAAAGTCAGTTAGCTGCTAATAATTTATAAAGCTCGGCCAAGTGAACTGCAGTCTATTAGACGCGCGTTAGCCAAACAGGTGAGCAAACGTGGCCAGACAAAAGGTGGGGCGGCGGGGGCCGCCGGGGCCGCAGTCAATAAAAGTCAGTGGAAGTCAGTGGTCCAAACAAGTTGATGATTAATGCAAGTTGAAATGCATGGCGCGGCCTCTCGCTGCTCTCAAATGAGACTGGCCCGGCCGAGCCCAGAGCTAACCTAGTAAAGTTCGTGTCTTGGTGGCAACGAAAAGTTTTTGCAACGCGCTCAACGCCGCAAAGGGCAGCAGGGCAGCCAGAGCAGGAGGCAGCAAGGCAGAGCAGGAGGCGGCAGCAGCCAGAGCCGGAGTCAGAGGGCATTTCAACAGTTGCACTCTCTTGTCTTTGGACTGTAGCTTTATAATCAAATCCGTTGTCGGTTGCCTGCTACCGGTTTGGCGCCCTCGCCACGCCCTCTCAACTCTGCTCTGTGCTCTGTGGGAAATGTTCAAATTGTCTCCAAGTGTCTTGTCTCGGCGTTCTTAGTGCCTGCTGCTGCCCGGCCTGCCGGGTTTGCCGGGTCTGCTCGGCCTGCTTAGCAATCCGCCCACATACACATTAGGCAGCAGTGCGGAAAGCGGGCGTCACGAGTGGAGAGTTGACTCGACTCGGCCAGGGCCGGAGCTCTGTCTGCAGCTATTGCTCTTGTTCTTGCTCCTGCTCTTGCTGCGGCACCCTTTTCACAGTTTCACAGCGAAAAATGATTAATGCGATTTGAACTTTAAATTTACATTGTGTTCATGATATTCAGTTGAATTTATGAGCGCTGTTTGA
Organism: Drosophila navojoa; assembly: GCF_001654015.2. Next base: position 16,671 of record NW_022046651.1, read on the forward strand.
GTTTGTAAATGAGTTGCTCATTTAATGCCCTAACAAGCGCCCTCTTGCCCGCTCCCCCCCCCCAACACTCACAAACTACATAAGTAACTCGGCTCGGCGGCTCTGCCGACCAGCGGGGCGTCAGCCAAGGTTGAGGCGTCCATTGGATTTAGCCAGCGGCAAAGCGGAATTAATGATTGTATTCCATTTCAGTTTGGTATTTCGGCCCATTCACTCTATACCACTGTATGTGTGTGTATGTATGTATGTATGCAGCATATCATAGATTAAATGAGTTGTTATCCGTTTGGCTGCCAACGTCGACGCGTCGCCTTCCTTCCTGCTGGCCAATTCAGGCAAATAAGTGGCTTTTATTGTTTGGCATAATCCTGTTACCATTAAGTGCCAAACATATAAGGTAGCACAAAGTGAGCCAATTCAGGGAAATTCTTGGGCCCACACACACACACATTTATTATGCTTTAGTCAATGTTAACATGTTAGCAGCAAATATTCAGGTATTCTTTGTCAATGGTAAAAATAGTCGAGAAGATTCGATAGTCAGCGCCAAGTCATCCAATTGTCATACGCTCGCTGCAGTCGATAGGTATGTAACATGACCTGGCTTAAATGTAAAACAGGAGATAATAACTGTAAACATCTCTGCTAGTGCATGACAAACATGAAGCTGGCCAGGACTGGAAGTCGAAACTGTGACTATAGAGTAGGGTTATCTTCAACTTTCTACCTCCTATCCTCTAACTAACTGTTTTTTATGCATATATGTATATAAATTATATAATACATAAAATTTAACAACAAATTTAATAAATATTATTATATATTGTTATAAGACAATATTGAAAGTCTGTAGCTCTTATGGGATCAGAGATCGACTCGTTCATACATACGGACTTAAATCGAATTTACGCTAATCAGAGCCAAAAGCTTTGATATTCCTGTAACTTCAGTTTCCGTTTGAAGACTTTCTCAAGCTCATCAACGCAAGCACAGGTGAATATTGACTGCCGTAAAGCCTTCACTTCCAGCCTGCACTTGTCCAACTCTTTACCATGAAGTTGACCTCAACTCTTTGTTCAACTCTCAGCTTTGAAATCCCCTGCGATTGGCGTCAGCTCAAAATCGACAGCTGGGAATGTCAGTTTGAGTTGAATCTGGAGTTTTGAGCTGCATTGTGATGATCTGCTTGTGGCTGGGCTTCATTTGTGCTGGCCGGATATATCGATAATTATTGCACAAAGGAAGTCCTGTGTGCTAGGCGTGTCATCTCTGCGTTGGCTTACTTCTTCTTATTCTTTTTTTTTTTTTGCACGCAGCTACCAATTTGTGTGACTTTTGTGTGAAAAACAAGTAAATTTCCAAGAAGCTCACAGGCACGTAACTCACACACACACACGCACACACTCACGCACACACGCCTAGTCAGACACACTTATAGTTGTTTCCGAGAGACGCATGTGCATAAATTCATTGTCAGGACGACAATGACGACGACGTCGACATGAAGTGAATGAATGAATGAATGGATGTGGGCAGGACCCCTATCCACACTACCCACTACCCACTATCCACTGCCCAGTCCAGTTTTCTGACTTCTGTCTCTTTGTCTGCTGTCCCTCTTGTTCTATGTCATTTGCAGTGCGTATTGTGTGTTTGTGCGGCTGCCGCGTGCCATGCCCAACATTTGTACTTCTTTCAGCCTTTTAGGCTAAGAGCTCAGACACACACACACACGCATAGATATACACATCCACACCCACACCCACACCCACACTCACACACACTCACATTCAAAGGTCGCATAAATCTTTCGACTTGTGTTTGATCGAACGCAAAAATAATGGCGTTTTGTTAGACTCCCCGCTCCCGTTTGTGGGCGGCTCTCGCATTTGGTCCTTTTTCGCATTGCTCCTTCATAAATTCTGCGTGCACGACCAGAGAGAAATCAGCAAGAAAATTGACACTTTAGCCGTGCCGTGCGCTGCACTCGACGCAGCTCGGCCAGCCCACACACAACTGTACCCGCTGGCCAGCTGCTAATGATACAAAGCGAACGCTGCTCACAGATACCCAGTGGGCGGGCGACGGCAGGCAGGGTAGTTTGTGATGTGGTGTTTGATGTATTGGGTGTGTATGGGAATGTGATAAGGGATAAGGATTAATATATAGTAGAATAATCAGTTTATTTACTGAATTCTTCCCAAAAGTCAATTGACTTTGGCATAAGCGGCAAATCGAAGGTGAATGCAAAAGTTTGACAGTCTGTTATCAGTCCCTCTTGGGAGAGAGCAAAGGGAAGATAAATATATGATTGGCTATCAAGAACCTGTCTCGATCTTTGCAAACAAACGCCGTTTATTCACACACACAGAAAGCACTCGGAGAGCAATCGCTTCGGTTCTTTAGCGGGGGATACTCAGAGAGGTTTGCGGTAGAGCGAGCGATACTGAATTTATATGAGTGAGCTTCCTATAACGATGTATTCTAGTTTGGCGAGCTATGTTTAAAACCTTTATAAACTAGGGACAATTGTCGCATAAATGACCATTACTCTTTCTACAAAATAGCTAATCTCTATTGCTATTGCTTCTTACGTGTTATTGAGCAGGATTACATCAAGTTCCAGGTACATGCTTTATATAAGCATATTTAAGATGCATATAAATATAAATTTGACTGAAAGGGAATTTTTATTTTGTTAATATTTCTATTTTTTATACGTATGCATATGTTTATTTATATAAATATCACAAGAAATATAAACGTATAACTATAAATATAATAGTCTAAGTCTAATTATAAGCATATAAATATCGATAGGTATCGAATGAAATGCAATATAACATATTTGCAGCTGCAAGCCAAATGCATTCAAAGGAATTTGAATAACTGTAGGGTATCGTTTAAGTCTGCCAACCTCTTGTTTGGCTCTTTTTGTTTAGCTTTAACTTCAGCTTTTTTTCCTGTACATTTTGCTGGTTTATTTGTCGAGCTTAGTGCAAATTCATCAGCTGCTCAAATAAGTACATGAAATGGCAAATGCCAAGCAGTTGAGCAACTCTCGAGTTGACCAATTGACCAGTTGACCAATTGGCTGAAACTAGACTAGCTAAACTGAAACCAACTGAGCTGAGCTGTGGTGCGGAGAGAGAGAGAGATGAGTAAAGCTGCTGCCTGATTGCTCAATGGCTGGAGGTACTAAGGCAGCTGTTGATGCCGCTGTTGATGCTGCTGCTGTTCCTGCTCCTGCTGCTGCTGCTGCTGCTTTAGGCAGCCTTCATTTTAATTGCCAAAGTTTTACAGGTAGGCAGCTGGCTGCGCTCGACGGCATTTGGCTATTTAAGTTTTTGATGGGCCAAGCAGACGCGACACTGACGCATTTTTATGGCCACGCATTAAGCATACGACATGTGGGCGCAGCATTTAAATGATATAATGCTCGTGCATAATGCACAACAATTAGTGGCAGCAAAGTGTATATCATATTTAACTATTGTCAGTGGCAGAGCCAAACAGCTTTATGGGCCACCGCCCATTTTTGGCCATCCATTTGCTGATGTTTCGCCTGCAGCTGCAGCCATTTTCATGCCAAGCTCAACTCGGGCTCGACTAAACGGCAAAAATCAAAGAATTTTATGCATGACTGCTTTATATGTATACGTGAGCTAGAGCGAGAGAGCGTGAGAGTGTGAGACTATGAGACTGTAAGTGTGTGAGAGAGAGAGAGAGGCAGTCTCTATGTGTGCGTGTCCAACTGACTGATGGAGCGTGTGCAGCTGTCCCGGTACGCCGTGCCGTGCCGTGCCGTGCCGTGCCATGCCATGCCGTTCCGTAGCTCTTGCCGTGTCGTGCGTACATTTTGGGTGCGTGTGCACTTTGTACAAATTAAAATTGCAAAATTCTCTTGCTGCACTTATGAAATACAATTTAGTTGGCAGGCCAGGGCAGTCCGATCCGGCCGGACAGGCAGCCCAGTTCGGGCAACTGGCACGTCAGGCATAAGCCCGTATCTCATAGCCGTAAACAATTGAGTCCGGCTCTGACTAGCAGCCACTTCACTGTTGTCTCCATGCCGTTTACTCTCATATCTTAATTGCTGGCACTTTCTTGACCGGACAAAAATCAAAATCTCGACAGTATTAAATTTCAGCAAGAATGCATTTGAAGCCTTAGATATTTGATTTTATTATTGTGCCAGCACAGCATCGGCATTATCGGCCCGTATTAATTGGCCAAGTGGCTGCAAATTGAAAGCCAAACAATCGTTTAAGTCAACTCACATGCCTTGGCCATAAATTCCACTTTAGGGCCCAGTCCCAATCGAATGCTATACTATTTACTTTGTGTCAGCTCTTGGCCATCTACAATATTTGGGCATTGGGCATAAATCAGTGAGCATTGAGAAAGATTCAAAAATACAGATTAGAGAGACACGAGAATATTGTTAGCTCACATCCATATATGAGTACATATTTAATCAGGTTGTCTGCACGTGCCACGCTCTATGGCTCTATCTAAGGATCTTGATTGTGAGCCTGGCAAATAGCAAATAAATCAATTTTATATTTCTCAATTTAAACTGCGTAGAGCAACATGAAATGTTTGCCTCATGAAAGTCATACAACAACAATAATAACTGTTGAGGTTCTGTCGGAATTTTATATGCATATAAAAATTTAAAAATTTTTTCATTTTGTTTTTTTCAAAGGGAATAAAAATTTTAAAATATGCATTTTTCGTTTATATATGGTAATATATATGTTTTATATTTAAATGTATGTATGTATGTCTGACTATATTGCTTTTTATTTACATATAAATATATTTATCTAATAAATATTTATGTTAGCGTTGCTTGATCAGATCATCTCTCTCTTTGATTTTCTACTTCTGCAACTGCGCCTTTACTTCACAAGCACTTCGGCCTATGTAGCCATCCCGCTCTCTCTCGGCAATCAGATTACCATTTATTCTGATTTTCTACTTCTGTCTGTAGACTGTCTAATTCGACTCTCTTATTCGTCAAACGAAATCACAATGAGCCACGCAAGCTCTTCGGCTTATATAGCCATCCCGCTCGCACTCATCATCACTCTTTCATCAATCACTATGATCATAGCCACTCATATGTTTGTCTCGCTCTGTCGCAGGCAATCGTCACCACTACAAGGAATGAGAGCGTGCAAATGCAACTCTATGCAAACGCTCGGTCTTACACTAATACTAATGCAAGAGTATTAGCCAATCAGGAATCGGGAAGCTTTGAAGACGGGTATTGCTGTCTGTTAATGAGTACAGTTGATTGTCGTTATGGATGAATGGGAGTAAGTGCATTGAAAAAAGACATAAAGTTAGATAGCTTCTCTTATAGCATGCAAAGATCAGGTCTAACCTGCTAAAAACCCAACTCCTTAAAAATCCATTAATTTGAATTAGTTTTTCTTCACCATAACATCGACTGAGTTTGCTTATATTTATGCTTATACAGCTGCGAAAAATAAAATAGCACCACTTGCATATTCAGAGTTTGAGGAGT
>NW_022046653.1:0-22165 GCF_001654015.2 Drosophila navojoa
ACGTCTGTATGTTAAAGCATTTAGCTAAGAGTTCTGCTAACCGCGCCGCTAAGAGCTCTGCTAACCGCGCCACACACAACTCTGCTAACCGCTCCGCTAACAGCTCTGCCTTCCTTAACATAGCAAACGCTGCGCTTGCGCCTACATTTAAAATCTGTCAGCTGCAAAACTTTTGCTTATAGAATATTAAACAAGCGTGTGTGCGAGTGAGCACGAGAGAGTAATTCTGAGAATTCGTGTGCCTGTATGTATGTGTGTGTGTGTGTGCATGCCAGTAATTTTACAGCTTAAGCGAATTAATGACGACACGTCGTCGGCGGCAGATGGTGGGTGGAGGCAAAAACAAAATTTCGCTCGTTGATGATAATCTCATCATACGGCAGCAGCTGAGATTGAGGCAGAGACCGCGCAAATCAAGACGATGTTGCTGTTGTTCTCGTTGACGTTCGTGAAAAATTTGTTGATTATCACAGCGCTTGCATGCCTGTGCGTGTGTGTGTGTGTACATGTGTATGCGTTTACAGTTGCGCCCAGCATAGTAGGCTGGCATGTAAAATCATGAGATCTAAGATTTTATTGAGCCCAGGCCAAGATATTTTGTCAGTATATTTAAGATAAATATTTGGGGAAAAAACAATGAAATAGAAAACCCCTAAGTAGCAGAACCTTTGATGAAAAATAGGAAATATAACGTTCAATATGTTAAAAACAAATCAACAAAAACCAAGAGCATTCATAAATAACAGTGGCAATAATGTGTTGGCACTGAGCGTTTTGCACATCTGCTTTGCTCTTGTTCCTAGAAGTAACGGCATTTTGCCGTTATCTGTTCATATTCAACGCATCTTTGCAGTGATGCCGTTTTGGCTTATTTTCGGTCAGATATGGTTTATTTTCAAGTGAGATTGCGGAAAAAATTTGGGAAGATCGGATAACGGAAAATCCGGCTGATTTCTGAATGGAATCAGTTAATACATATTTTATTTGATATCTGACATCAGTTACCGGTTAATAAACAGACTAACTTCCATCTCTAACATATAGTCGTTGAATAGGTTTGCTGCTGCGCGTCCCATACATTCGTTACCTTGGTGGTATTGTTTTACATTTCTTGAGATTTTATCGTCAATGGCCAGTTACACATTTAGCTCATAGGTGCGTTGAACATGAAGAAATAACGGTAATGTTATACTTCCTATTTTTATAGACATGTAAATTAGTGAAATAATATTAGACACATTTATGTATGTATATCTAAAAAATATATATTTTTTATGACTTAGATACATATGTATGTATGTATGTACATACATACATATGTACAAAAATGACATTTTTTGTGTTTCAATTAAAATTCTTTTCTATAATCTTTGCTTTTTCAATTTCCTCTTGACTATGTTTTTATGTAAAATCCTTTTGAAGTCAATGAAAGAATAGTACAATATAATTAAATGTAATAATGAGATTATTGAATATATTCAACACGTTGACTAATATTTTGAGCGCAACTGTATTAAATTACATGCGAACTCATTGTGTGAGCAATATCTATAAAATCAGTTGAATGTGCTATTAAGGCTGTTGTTGTTGTCGCATTATTTGTCTGTGTCTCCAGTTGTAGCTGTATGTAGCTATAGCCGTATCTGTATCTGTATCTTTAAGTCGGAACAGCTCAGTGGATAATTGTGATTAGGCGTGATAAGACGAACGCGCATAACTCGAAGCTATCAAGCCGGTAACTTTGCTATACAGTAAAAGCTAGAGTTAGTATAACAATAGGTATACATATAGATAGACATAAATTGATATACAAATATTTGAATGTGTAAAAATATATACAAATATGACATTTTGTAGCTGTAATGTGCTAATTTCGTGCGAAAATAAAGCTGATTTATGGGTCTTATCGCAAAACATACATACATACATACATATATGTACATATATAGTGCGTTGAAAATGCCCCCTTTGAAAATTATGCATAATTACTACATATACAAGTGGAATGGTGTCCATTGAGAAAACTCGTACAATTCTTAGATACATACGTACATATGTATAATATATACCATATATAGTATAATATAACGTGGAATTCACCCTTGGGGCTTTTGTTTTATTGTGCCAAATAAAAAAGTATATAAAAAATTCCTAACTATCGCTAATCTTAATCATAATCAAAGTTTGCCCCGTAGCAAATCATATTCTAACAGTAAAAATTGGGAATACAAATCTAATATAGAGTCAAGCCAAAAATAAGTGCACGACAGCCACATGAAGTTCTGTTCGGTTTGTAATACAGATTTCATAAACATTTGTAATATAGAGACTCATATGTATATATGATCGAGCACGGAAAATACCTGAGATAAGCAACGATACGAAAACCGTTGAACAGCGTCATAAATCGCAGTTGTACTTGGGGAATGGCACAGCTTGTTGTCTGTTCGTATCTGTTGCTGTATCTCGACAATTTACAATCGGCTATCAGAAATGCCCGCACTGACAGCTGAAGATCAGTTGAGCGGACAGACATCGGTTATCGAGTGAATCTATCGGTATTTATGGCTCTAACCATTTGCATTGTTTACGACTCTCGGCAGGGATCGCTTTCGTAGCCGCAGACGTGCTTCAATCGCCCCGCTGCCCGCCCTCCGCCTCAACAGCCGGGAGATGTTGGCCAGCGACTTTGATACCCACAGCTTGGCTAGCAATCAGGCCTCGATCACAAGCGTCAACTCCTTGGCGAGCTTGCTGCGCGAGAAGATGCAGGTAAGTCCAGAGAGATATAGGAAGGGAGAAAATTATAGAACGAGAAATGAGAGCGAGGTAGATGGAGAAAGAGATTGGGTGAGAGCTAAAGAGGAGAGTAAGAAATGAGGATAGAGAGAAAAGAGAGAGAGAGACAAACGGAGAAAGAGAGAGAGAGAGAGACGTAGAGAAAGAGATAGAGCAAGTATTAAACTTGCATCAAATTCTTTTTGATCTTCTCTCTGACATTGTCAGCTTTGTCTTTAGCTTATGAAAGAAAACAAGAAATAAGGGGGGAGAGAGAAATAGAGGCAGAATAAGAAAGAAAAAGAGGGATAGAGAAGGAAAGGGACAGTAAAAGAAAGAGAGAAGAAAGGGAAATAAAGAGGATCCCATATGATAATAATAAGGGAAAGAACTGTTGAGAAAATTAGAGATAGAGAAAAATTGACAGAAGAGCCCGTTTTGAAGGAACGAAGAATGAGAAACATATCGTTGAAAGAGACTACACACAAGGGAAGAGAGGGTGAGGTATTTTGTATTCAAAGGTGAAGAGTCTTTATAAGAATAAAATAAGTATAGAGGTAAGAGTAGGTAAGAAAAATTAGGTGCATTCCACTGTCGTGATTCGGAATGTGTAAACACCCCTAGGAGCACCCTCTGTGCACCTGAAATTGTTATTAATGCATGAATAAAAGGACATTTCGAGAGATAAGTGGAGTGCAGCTAATTGTCGCTACATAATCAAAATTCGCTGACAGGCCTTCCCACAGCTGATACGCAAGAAGAAGCGCGAAACGAAGGACTACAAGATCAAGGTCTTTGTAATCATGATGTTCTTCATCATAATCTTTCTGGTGAGTACTAGTTGCAGTTGAACTCCCTCTCCCATGGTGCTTTGAGCTCATCCAATGTAATACTTAGATTGGCTATGCGTACGTGGCGTACCATCATCAGGTGCTGACCAGGAGCTATTTCCAGAAGCTCAAGTTCAACTCGAAGGATCGCATCTTTCGCATACTGAGCCACGAGGACAAGGAGGTTATCATGGGACACTTGGGCGTCACCCTGGACAGCGACACGGCGCCCTTCCACTGCCTCGAGAACCAGCGCCGAGCCGACGGCAGCGTCTGCATCGAGTGGAATGGCATCGCCCGCCTCCATCTGAACTTCGAGGATAAGCAGGTGTTCCGCTGCTACACACTCCAGTGGCAGGCACTGCGACCGGGTCTGCTGCCCACCGATTGCTACGAGCTGAAGCGGGACAACGGCCTGTGGTTCGGCGGGGGCATAACCAAGGGCCAGGAGTGGTCCCTCAGCTACGCCAACTTCGACTTCAAGCCCTATGCCAGCGGCGACCACAAGGTGCATCAGTTTGGCAACGCGGTCAAGCGCTACTTCATCAACTCGATCGGCGTGGCGATGCAGGTGAGCGAGCGCACACCGCTCCAGCTGGGCATCAATCGGACGGAGAATCAGTTCTGCCTGCGGGCGGCCAACGACGACTTTACGTTCGTGAATCGCCTGACGCCGCTGCCCCAGCTGGATTACAAGATATGCACCACGGAGGACATGCGCAGCCTGCACATGCTGATGACACAGCAGAGCCTGTGGGACGGCCTCACCGAGCAGGACATCAGCGAGCTGCACTCGCTGCTGGAGGAGCCGGTGTGGCGCATACCCAACCAGGAGCAACGCGACCATCTCAACGAGTCCGTCATTTGCGACTACTCGGAGAACGCGATCGCCATGGGCTTGGGCCACATTGTGATCAACGAGTTCTGGCAGGAGAACATTGGGGACTTCACGGTGGATCGGGCGCGCTTTCCCACGCTCAAGGACACCATCGATGTGCTGCATCGACGTGGGTTCAAGGTCGTCTTCACCATCCAGCCATTCATCAGCACGGACAGTCCGAACTTCAAGGACGCCGTCGCTCGCAAGCTGCTCATCTATGAGCGCTACTCGGAGCGCAGCATCCCAGCCCTGACACGCTACAAGAGCAGCTCCAGTGCCGGCGTCTTGGATATTACGAACAATGCGTCGGTGCCGTGGCTGCTGGAGAAGCTGCAGCGGCTGAAGGATGAATACGGCGTAAAGAGCTTCTATCTGGACCTGGGCACTGGCTACAATCTGCCGCACTACTATCAGTGCCGGCAGCCGCTCGACAATCCGGACATGTACGCCCGCATGCTGACCAGCAGTCTGGAGAGCGCCGGGCTGATGGCCGTGTCGACGGCCAGCGTGGTGCCCAAGCCGCCGACGTTCCTCAGCACGCCGCCGGCGAACGCGACGTGGGCGGGGCTGCGGGAGACATTGGCGGCGGTGCTCAACTACGGCGTGATTGGCTATCCGTTTGTGCTGGCCGGAGCGATCGGTGGCGACTATTTGCTGGAGCGCCCGTTGACCAAAATGATCTCGTTCTATTCGCTGGGCCAGCCGCCGCTGCCGGACGCGGAGCTCTTCATACGCTGGCTGCAGCTGGCCACCTTCCTGCCGGCCATGCAGTTCAGCCACCTGCCGGACGAGTATCACAGCGAGCTGGTCACACGCGTCGCCCAGGAGCTGAAGGAGGTGCGCCAGACGGTGGTCATAGCGCTGCTCAAGAAGTACCTCAGCCCGTCCATGAACGAGGGACTGCCACTGGTGCGACCCCTGTGGATGCTCGATCCCCACGATCCCGCCTGTCTCATTGTCAGCGACGAGTTCTCGGTGGGCGAGGAGCTGATTGTGGCGCCCATACTGGATGCGGGTCTCGAGGAGCGTGAGGGTAAGTGGGGCTGACTAACTGGCATTAAATTCTTATTGACCGACCTTGCCTGCCCTTTCAGTTTATCTGCCGCAGGGCGTCTGGAAGGATGGCATCGATGGCTCCCTGCGCAAGGGCAGTCGCTGGATGCACGGCTATCGCGTGCCCAAGGACAAGATTGCCTACTTCCGCAAAATGCCGGACAATACGCGCTTCTAGTGCCAGACCCAGCTCCGGTTGCAGCTCAACATCATTCCCCTTCTCTCAATATTATGATTGTTTATTATTCTTATCTCAATATACAATCTATAAATATATATAAATATACGCTCATAGATAATACTACATCATGTATAAACAAATGTTGCCTAAACCCTAGGCTTAGTTCCTAGAAACAATTTTTTTTTCCAACTTTTTTTTTGATTTGTTTTAAGTACACTTTGTTATTATGCCCTGCATGTTTAAGTATTAAATTAGTCTATAAAACTGGCTTACGAAAGAGTAAAAAAAAATGTATTGAAAAACGAATGAATTGAATTTTTAAATATTCTTTGGAATACAATTGGGGCAGAATTGAAGGGCAATTGGAGTTGGGCAACGCTTCTACTCTAATTTCACATTATATGCAAAGACGGAATATCTTAAACATTTCCATAAGTAAGAATCTATTGGGAGCTTACAGTTAGACGAAATATATATTATTGCATATGTATTATTCTTAACGCGTAGCTAGAAGTTGATTAAGGATATTACAATTATTACGCTTAGCTAGCAGAACTTATCGATAAATCGATTAATAGCCAAATACATATATGTATATATATAATTCCTTTTTCAAGCCTTTCGAAATCGTGCCCAGCTCAATAATAATAATGTTTAATATTGGATTGGAATTTAAGCAGACTGCAGGGCATATGGCTTAGTATTAGTAATCGATCATAATCACCTATCGATAACTACACGTATAATTCGAACTTGTTCAAATAAATATTTAAAACTGCAGCTCACTTAATTTAACTCTCACTTTAATTAATAGCAATAAATAGTTTCCTCCGCCGGATCGAATTTCAGCTCCAGTTAAAGGTAGGGCTGCACTACCAGTTCCAGCTTCAGTTTCGGCTCCACTCTTGGGTTCCTGCTCTAGAACCAGTCATTTAATCGGTTCCAGATCGGTGTCCAGTTCTAGCTCTGGTCCCTGTTGCACTTGCAGTTCAGGTTCCGGTCCTATTTCCAGTTCCGATACCAGCTACCGAAGCTCACCTCACAGTTTGAGCCGGCACTCGGGCAGCGTTGACTCGCACGGCTCCGTTTCGGGCGGCCGGGTGAGCGGACTGCACTGAGCATCCGCTACAACAACATCGTGCTGATCGAGGCAGACAACTGAGCGCCGACGCTGAGGCATAGGAGCGCCCGGCTGGCGGCAGGTGAGCGGGCAGAATTGCCAAGGACCGGGCCACCAATGAGCCGGACAGGGCTGCTCAGCGCAAGCTCGCGTCTGCCTCGAGGGCCGCTTGTTCTTTGCGTGTGTCCAGCAGGGCAGCTTGTCGGCGATCACTGGAAATGAGCAGAGATTGAGGAGCGGATCGCTGAGAGATCGAGAGGTGAACCTACACTTGCCATTCTCCAGGCAGATGGGCTCACGATGCTGAACGCCGCCGCCGCAGCTGACCGAGCAGGCGGTCCAGTTGCTGAGACGCCACTGATGCTGCCGTCCGCTGGTCACATTGAAGGCGGGCAGCGTGAACTCGTAGTAGATGCCCGTGTTGCTCTCATTGCCACGCACGATAGCCTGCAGAACAGCTTATTTATATATGTAGTGCATATGATATGTGTAAAGGCGGCCTCGACTTACGTAGAGCGCTATGGCGTGCTGTATGGGCTGAGGTATTTTGATGGTCTCCTGCTCGTCCAGCCGATCGTAGAGGCTCTCGGCTCCAGCGATCTCGAATTCGCCGGGCATGGAGATCAGGCTGTCGCCGTTCAAGTAAAACTTATCGCCCTGCGCTCGCCCGATGGCCAGGAAGTGCGGCGAATTGGCCAGCTCCTTGATCAGTATGTGTCGGGCCCGAGCCGGTATGGTGACGATCTGCTCGTAGACGCCGTCGCTCACATTGAAGGCCTCACTGTAGATCTCCTTTATGGGCTTGCATTGATCACCAGCACCGCCACAGACACCGCAACGATCGTCCTGCATGTCCGAGTCAACGATCCAATCGCAACCAACTTTCTGAATGAAACGCTTGTTTAATTGATCTCGCCGAGCAGCTGGGAGAAAATAGGCATGACTCTCGCATGGTGGCTCGCACTTACCTTGCAGATGCCGTCGATGCACATGTTGTTCGTGCCCAGCGTACAGGGCGTACCGTCGAGCACCGTCTCGCCCCAGTTGGCAATGATCGTGTCATCCACATCGCTGCAGAACAGTCGACACGGGTTGTCTGTAATGTGGAGCACTCGTATTGTTATACAGGGCATTGGCATGAGTCATGAATATTAAATTTTACTTTATAATAATACAGGACTTTCATATTTCATCAGTCGGGGAAAAAGTGTTTTCGTGAAAGTATATGTAAGAGGAGGAAAGATCGCATATCCCATATGCAAATATACATATGTATAAAGCTACCTTTAAAATTTTGAAAACATATTTCAACTTCGTTCACCTATAAGTAGATTAGCACCGTCATTTCAAAGAATCTCCTGAATAGTCTTGATAAACCCAGCGCTTATGACATTAATAATAGCTAATCATTATTTAGTCTATGTAGAGTTCACAATACCCTTTGCACTTACTCTTGTCGAAGAAGGGCAGCCACTTGTAGGTGGCGCCCTGGTAGCTGACATTGTCGTAGCGCGCACACTGCTGGGCCCGGAAGCTGGGCTGGTTCTCGGGACAGGGCTTCTTGCGGCAGATCTTGTAGCGTTTGCGCTCGCCGATGCAGAAGACGCCGCCGTTGGCCGGAAGGGGCGAGTCGCATTCGCGCTGCTGTATGGAGACTCCGCCGCCGCAGCTGCGCGAGCATTCGCTCCACTCGCTCCAGTTGCCCCAGCCGCCGTGGATGGGCGTCAGCTCCTCCATGCGCACGCATTTGCCGTTCTGGCACCATTTGTTCTTGCCGCAGGCGGTGCCCGGCGCAGTGGGACGCATGTTGGTCACGCATTCGCCGTTCACCCGGCACCAGAGCGTCGAGCAGAATTCGTGCGGAGCGGAGCAGGCGCCCACATCGCTATCGGTGGTCAGGTTGAACTGCATGCGGCACTGGCGCTTCGCATTGTAGCGCTCGCCCGGTAGAGCCTCCGGATAGTTGTACACATCCAAAGGTGTGGGTGGATCATCCAGGCATTCCCCCAGTCCCTGGCTGTAACACACAAGATTTGAGATCGAGCTATTGGCAATAGGCAAAAGGAGTTACTGTCTACTCACTCCAGGAAGTGGGTTATGTATTTCCGGCTGCAGTTCGACCAGCAAACCTGCAGCGTATCCGCCCCAAAGGTGGGCGTCATGATGTGCACTATGGAGCCCACACGTGGATGGCAGCCGATCTTGGCCGTGTCATGGAACATTCCAAAGCTAGAAGGAGAATTACAGCATTAATAAATTTTTATCCGATCATCTTAATCGATCATTTATGAACCAAATGTGTCTTAAAACAAACAAAAAAAATATCTGCAAAGATAAACGACTTGACCTGCAATATTATAATATTGATGTATGTGATTGGTTCGAAAACGAACTACAATCGATTTATCGAATTGGAATTACATTAAAATGTTCAATCGATATTATTATGTCGATAGGCATATCGATTTCAAGTTTAACTATATTGTTTTTATCAATAAGCCGCTTTCAAGTAGAACTAAAATATTATATCGATAAATTAATCGATAATTAATTTCGAGTCACTAATTTAAGTTGAGCTGCAACAATCATCGATAGGGTTATCGATCAAAATCCTATTACCAAAAGGTATAAATAAGTTTTCCATTTTCAGGGATATCGTGTATCGAAAAACTTATCGATTCCAGTTACCTTTTAAGTTTAGTTTGAATTGGTAAGTATATCCATTAGATTGCATATTGAATTTTAGGAATACGACTAAGTAAATTTGGGCCTTTGAAAATTGTGGAATACCATTTTATATTAATCAAATAAAGTTCGACTACCATATTCAACTCTTTCGAATGTCGATTGTGATTATGATATTGAAAGAATCAGACTCAAGAATCTAAGTTCAACTCCAGCTCCATTGATCATCTTGAACTGCAATGAATACTCAACGTAATTGCATAACTTGGAGAGGATCTTATATAAGCCCTGGTAGTGAATCACTAGAGCATACGCACAGAGAGAAGTGCCTAAATCTCGATCAACATTGTTGCAACTGTTGAGAAACAGCATCAGTAGCTGGCAAAACCCCCGCCGTCTCGCTTTTCCCTATGCTTAATCGGTTGAGATTTATTGTGCACATTGTCTTTGAGAAACGAGAAACTGACGAGAAAACAAACAAATAATAATAATAATAATAACATAAAAATCAACGGCAGCAGCAATTTATGCCACGCTCTGCGATTCCACACAGCGGGCAAGTCAAAAACCTGATTATTAGAATAGTGCTTAAATCAGCACAGTACAAAATGAAAACAAACACAAATGCACACACACACACACACTCATACACATGCACGCAGATAAAACACACGCACACACACACACATGGAGAGTCAGAAATAAGCATATCGTTAGCCAGCGGCTGGCACCTGACGATGACCGCGCGACCCAGCGACAATCAAACGTAAATTGCACAACAACAAACAAGTCACAACTCGATGTGCGCAACAAAAGATACCCTGTAATGTTCATTTCACAAAATCAGCACAAGATTAAATGATGAAGCTAGTTCGATTAGCTGTTTCTATTATTATGCTATCGATAAAAATCGGAAAGGCTTGAATGGTTTTAGATATTATATAGATGAATAATAGAAATCGGTAGCTTTCCATATTCAACCAAAGAGAGATGTGTAATCAACCCCTCCTTCCTACACTAATCGTAAGCAGAAAATATGTGTCGAATTATTAGCAGTATAAATAGATCAAATTACAAGCTGAAGTCCGGAGAAAATTTATAGGAATACAACGAATCGCTTATATTAAAAACTTTGCTCTTTTAATTTGAGTTTTATAAAGAAATTTTTAAAAATTGATTTCTAATTTAATTTCAATTAATTTTTGTTGTTGAAACTTATGTTTTGTTATTTGGGATAAAAATTGCACTTGGTGTATTATCGTAAAATTGATTTAGAATACTACAAACTTTTTAAATTTTATTAATTATCAAAATCGATTTCATTCATACAAAGATAAATGATATATGTCTATACACTATCTTTCTTCATAGACACATTCTCATAGTCTCATAATTTAAATACTTTGGCAATATATATGTATATAGATTTACCCGATATTTATTTTATTTATTAATTGACCAACTTTTAAGTCAATGGAAACCAAATTCTAGTATTATCATAATCTGCCATAGAAAAAAAAAACCCAATCTGAGTTCCAAAATCATTTGAACAGGTGCTTGCTCATAGACTCGCAACAATTATCTGGATTACAGGGTATAATGACGATTGTGTCAGTGCAGCCGCTGGCTGATCCGCCCGGCTGGTTGACTCAATCGGAACACGCCAGACTGACGGGCACTTGGCTGCGCTTATAAGGCGTTTTACAAAAATCCACTTGGCACGAACACCAAACGAGATAAGCCTACGAAACCGGACAACTGCGACAGCCACTGGCTGTGCTACCAAAATGCTACGTACCTCCGTACCGCCATATAGATATATGTATGTATATATATATATATATGTGTGTGTGTGTGTATTAGAGATGGACAAACAAAAGTATTTAAAATAAAATAATTAAAGCCTTTATAACATCGTTTTGAATGACTAAGCAACTGACTGTCTTACAATAAAATCTTATATCGAATAACTTTCCTAATTTTTCTATGAATTTGTAAAAATGAAAGTATATAATATAATATAATAATATAATAGTAAATATTATTATATTATATTATATACTTTCATTTTTAAAAATTCATCACTGGCAAAAAAATTTCTAATTTCAACTCAATTTTTTTTTTTGTTTTTTTTTTTTTTTAAACTTAAGTTTTGCTATTTGGAATAAAAATTCTACTTGGTGTATTATCGTAAAATTAATTTAAAATATTTTATACTTTTTAATTTGATATTAGTTAAGATGATTTAGTTTGAGACTAGCTGAAAAAAGTACTTCCAATTGTATTATCCAAATTAATTACGTCAATAAAAAGTACGAATAAAACTCATCTAAGAGTAATATATGTTTATGTCACAGTGAATTAAGTAATATCGTATGTGGAGTAGTATTATATATTCATACATTAATTATTTATTCAAATACAATTTACTATATAGCATCATTAAAATAATGAAGTTAACGTTTTGGCTTGACAGAAAAGAGGAATAAAATACTAAAATGAAAAAAAAAAAAAAAAAAATGATGAAGACAGAACTCTATATATGTACATATCTATAGTATATAAAAGTTTTCTGAAAGTGAACTTCATCTACAAATATGTTTAGACAACTGAATATATATTCAATAATAATATATAAATAAAAAAATTGAATTTTGAATATGAAAAATTTGAGCTACAAATTAGAGCAGAGAGCTCTTAGCTGAAGCTCCAATTAATCTATAATAAATATAAATATGTATATGCTTTTTATGATATCTATTAAATCCCATATGTCCATCTCTAGCGCTATATATATATATGTATATGTGTGTTTGTGTGAGTGTGTTAGTCACTGGTTCAGCGACTAATTGAGTTTGAATCGCGCAGCAGTAGGGCGGCAGCTACGGCAAGTGGGAAGTGGGAAGTGGAAAGTGGGGTAGTGGGGAATGGGCAATGCAGATGCTGGTCGGAATGTGTGAAGCGGACGGTGGGGCGAGGTGATCCGCGGAGGGGCGGACGCTCGTATCGACTGTGGGCGTGCAACGCAGGCGATCATTGTCACAACACACGCAGGTGTCAAAGCATCCGTCGCGTTCACTTAAAGCAGGCATTCATTCAGTTTCTTGCTTGGTTTGTTGTTGTTGCTGTTGTTGTTGTTGTTGTTGCAGTTGTTGCTGCCAGCTTGATTCATTCATTAAACGAATTGGGCTGCACATAAATCTTGCGGCTGGCCAGTCGCTCAATTGATGCATTTGCATTGCGTTGGCCAAGCGACTGGCTGGGAAGTGCATTTCGATGTTGGCCAACAGCAATGCAGAATTGATGGGCGGGGGGAGGGGGGGAGTGGAGGCTATTTGTACGGAAGTCAATTGGACTTACTTGTGGCCCAGCTCATGCGTGATCGTGTGGGAGAGCATGATGCCGTTGTCCTCATTCACGCTGCACGATTGCTTCGGCTTGCACATGCCGCCCACATTGGCCAGGCCCAAGGTCCTGCAAAGAGCACGCACGGATTAGAAGTGGGAGCCGAGTGGCGAGAGCCATGCTACTCACATGCAATTGTTGCCGCAGATGTTCTTGCGCGTGATCAGTATGGCCACATCGTGGTGATGGGGATCGTTCTCGTTGAGCGTGTTCAGCTTGTGCTGCCAGCTGCAGAAGCGATCGAGGTTCCTCTGCGCGTTCTGGGTGAGATTCAGCTCCGGCTCCGTGTCGTTCTCCTGCAGCTCGATGATGCGCACCACAACGATCTCGATCGCGTTGCCGATGCTGGGGTCCTTGTAGAGGGCGGAGACCATGTTCATGATGGTCAGCAGATAGCCGACGACATCCTTGTGGAAGGCCGACATTGTGGCATCCGCCACGATCAGCGTCTCCACGTGCCGCGGACTGCTGATCGAGCGACGGCTGCGCTCCACGTGCGTCTGCTCCTCCAACTGGGTCTCATATTTGAATTTCGTGTGCGGATGCTTGTACCCATGGTGCGGATGATAACGGACCTGCTCCTGCTGCGGCTGATGATGATGATGATGATTATGATGCCGATGCTGCTGCTGATGACGATGATGATGGCGTCGCACCTTGCGGCCGCCTTGTATCTTGAATTTGCCACGCGCCTGCCACTCGAGCCGCGTCTCCATGCGGCGCCGCGGCTCGCGTGTGCCACAATTGCTAACCGGACTGTGGCTCAGGCTCTGGCTCTGGCTCTGGCTGTGGCTCTGGTTGCGCGCTTGGTCCCTGTGCCGCGGATCCTTGCGTCTGCGCTTATGGCGAGGCCACTGCTGATCGGTCTGTCCCAACATAAAGACAAACATTATTATACACGATGGTGGATCATCGTCATTCGGCTTGGCCTACCTTCGGCTTGTGCTTGGGCTTCACCGAGGACCGCTGGAATACCACATGCGGATGACCGTTGATCGGATGTGCCGCATGCTGCTTGGAGGGCTCTATATAATACTCGTTGCTGGCCGTCTTAATGTGACCCACCTGAGAGAAAAAAAAATCCGGAAAAGAACTGAATGAGCGAAAATCAGTGATGAGCTGAATGACTTAGGCAACAAACTTGCTGAAAACAAATGACTTAGGCGATAAACTTGAAATGACCTTGTTGTAGCTATAGACAGCACTAAATGGATCAATATCTTTATTTGGTTAATTCTTATACATAAAAGTTGCATTTGCAGGTAGAATTGCTTAGGGTCAGATTCCGCATTGAAACTTTTCTTCGATTTACATATTATTTGTATATCAAATAGGGACGAACTGTACTGAACACTATGTGCGGATGTATGTGTATATATGTGAAGGATGAGTTTCCATGTATGCATATGCGTGTGAATGTGTTTGAGAATGAATGAAGGCATATGTAAATACGTATGTATAAATGTATCTACATATATATGAATGTAGACATGATCATTTCTGTGTAGATATGTGAATGTATGTACATATGTAGAAGTGTACATTAGTATGCATCAAGGAGATGTATGTATGTACTTATGCATGCATTCATGCATGCAGATATGTATGAATTTGTTTATGAATAATGAATGGATAAATGAACGTATATGTATATACATATAGATAGTGAAATCTATCTATGGATCTATCTGTAGAGATATTGGATCATCTGTACATATGCACATTTTCATGTATGCGTGTACAGTTATGTATGTATTTACATGTGTGTATGTAAGTATATAATGTACATATGTATATGTGACATATACATGCATGCACATATGCAGGATTATCTATACATATACGTATGTACACATACTATATTTACTACAGCAAGTTCACTTCCAGCACTCTTCTTTGCGATTCTCATGCTCTCAAGCCATCAGTGAGTTATATTACTCTTTAGTCTCATACAATATCACAAGATCTCAGATCATTTCACAAGATTTTTAGTTAGTTTAGCTTGTCTGCCTTCCAGTTCTAGGCATTATGTGCAGATTGTAATATCTATGCTCAGGCTGCGCTGGCAGTTACTCACCAGACCGGAACACGTGGATATGGCCACATTGGCCGAGGGCTCGCCGCGCACCTTGCCATGGAAATGACAGTTGAGCTGCTGCGCTGGCGGCGGGGCACGAGAGCGCAGATCCCGACGATGTCGCTCCACAATCAGATGCGGCGCCAGGAAGTAGCTGTGGGCTCTGCGGCAGACAAATGGGAACAATTAATGGCGTGGACCACGGCTGCAGCCATCCATCTCTGGCAGCCCACTTACGTCAGCTCCAGGTGCAGCGTCTCGTCACGCAGCGGCAGCTCGATATGCAGCTCCGGCTCTGTCGCGACGCTGCGTCGCTGCCGTCTGTGATCCCGGTCGTGGGCGTAGTGGAGCGCGTGCGTCATGAAGGCGCCATCGGCATGCACGCGCCGCGGCACCACCAGCTGCCCCTCCCCATCCACCAGCTCGTCCGTGTGCACGCCAAAGAGCGGCTCGCTGCCGCCGTAGCTGAACCACAGGCAGAGCAGCGTGCTCAGATAATATCGTCTCATATTCTCTGTTCTCTCTCTCTAGTGATCTCTCTTACTCTCTCTCTCTCTCTCACTCTCTCACTCTCTCTCTCTCTTTCTCACTGTCTCTTGTAATCTCTAGTGTTATGTGTTTCTCTTGCTCTGTCCTTCAGGCCCTAGCCGTTGTCCATGCGTTTCAACAGCTTGGCGATTAGAGGGCACATGGCAGGCGCCCAAATCCGAAAGCGCCCAGTTCCAATTAGGGCATTAGCTATGGGAAATAAAAATGACATTAATATAGTCATATAGATACATATAAATACTATATTCACAGTTATAGAATGGGACTTATTAAGCTTTTATTAAATATTTATGAATGATATGATCTTTCCATTGGAGCAAGTTAAATTCTCGACTATTAGGTTTTATATAGAATTTCTTTGATATTATTTGCTTTGATTTACACTGGTATGTTTACATTGATAACTTTATATAGTTATTTTCCAGACAAATATATATTGTCTCTGCTGTTGTGTTATACAAAACGGGAGAACCACAAACGTTGCACTGTTCAACAAATACTTTAATCCGATTCTCTGAAAGCATTTTAGAACGCAAATCTGCAATATCCCGTGTCAAATGACAGCAGCTGCTATATAGAATCTCTAAAATCTTCTAGATTGACTGAAAAATGTTGATAGATGGTTGGAGTTAAGGTTCCAGATGATGGCTCGAGATCTGGAAGCTAAGGTAGTCTGTGCTGCCAAAGCTGCTTGATTATAACTTTCATATTTATTGTGAATTAGCTTTCGAAGCTCTTGGATTTAATATAATATTAATTCGTTGAATATAATATTAATAGATTTCATATAATATTAAGGAAGATTTTTAATATAATATTAAATCAGATTTTTGATATAATTAAATAAAGCTTATTGTGATATGTTATACTGTAAAATGTATCAAAAAGCTTTTGATTGAAAGCTGATATCACGCTAGATTTGTATTTAGTTAGGTAGAAACACTATATAGAGAAGCTTTCAATGTGTGTTTTGTTTTTCAATAATCATTGAACTTTGGCTATATTCGGACTTTATGCTAACACTTAAGTCTTTCACTGATAAATCATAAAAAATGTTTTTTACACAATACACAAATAAATCAAATAATCAAAATGTAATCATTATTTGAAATAGTTTTGTATATACTTTATAACAATAATAAAGAGGTATTTGGTAGTCGAGCATTTCAATAGTCATAGGGCAATTAATCCAATGATCACGTCGACGCCACTGGCAGCAAGTGTCATTGCGATTTTGAGCACTTCGTTCGGTTAACAACAGCAACAACAACCGACAACAACAACAACCGACAACAACAACAACAACAACAACAACAACAATTGACAACCACAGTTTGGGCCACTGTTGCAGGCAATGCATTCAGATTGAATTTCAATTGTGCGCATTTCATCAAAAGCTGCTGCTGCTGCTGCTGTTGCTGTTGCAACTGGAGGCAGTAGCAATTGTTGCTGCTGCGGCAGCAATTTTTATGGTTGGGGCCTTGGCGCCAGGCATTTTTGATTGGCGGCTACGTTCAGCGACTGACATCGGATACAGGACACTGGCGCTGCCAAGTGCCATGAATGATGCAAGCCCGCGATCGGGCCAGACAACAATTATGGCATAAATTTCTACGAAAATATGCAACAACAACAACAAGAGAGAGAGAGAGAGAGAGAGAGAGAGAATGCTATTTCCAGCTAATAAATAAAAGCTGATTTGCTTTTAGCTTTTTAGCAAATGCTGTGATTCGCTGCGGGCCTAAAGGGGAGCCTCTGTAGGTGTGCGTGTGTGTGTGTGATTTTTTTCGCCTCTTTCAGGCAGCTCCACAGTGCCAGTCGGACAATGGACTAACCGAATTTCTAGCCAAGAGACGGGCGATAAAATAAAGCAAATAATTTGAATGCGGCGCTTCAAAGGTAAACATTCAAATACAACAACAACAGTGGTGTGTATGTGTGTGTGTGTGTAAGAGCATATATGTATGTATAATACTAAGGTCTTTGTCCATCTGTGTAAGTGTGAATACATCTACCTCTCTCCCTATCTGTCTCCCTCTCCCTCACTTGCTCCCTCTCTCCCTGTATGTGTGCCTAACTGTCTGTGTCTGTGTGTGTGTGTGTGTATCACAGCAAAACACGACAACTTAATTATTCAATCGATAAACAAATGACACGAAGTCGGAGAAGATCGCAGATCTCAGATCGTTGGCAAAGAGCTGGCAGCTGCGGCCAAAGGGGTTGGGGAGGGGCAAAGTGGGGAGTCCGTCTGGCCTGTTATCACGATCACGATTTGTAATTTATGATAAATGTTGGCAATTCCATTAATAAAATTAAATAAAGCTCATTAGCTGGCAACAAACAAACGAAATAGGATTTTGTTTTTTGTTTTATTTCCAAAATATATTTGTTTTTTTTTTTTTTTATTTATTTATTTCTTTTTTGTCATGCGCAAAACGTGTCGAGCCAACGAAATTCAACAGCAGCTCAAAGCTCGCAGCCGAACTACGTATGCCCTATGCTCGATTCTTCCATTCATTTCATGATAATTAAAATATATATCTATATATTTATTGCCATTATTCTTGTTTTTATTACTTTTAATAAATAATATTATTTTTATATTTTTAACTTTGCTTGTACAAATTGTTTTTCCTTACATTCTTATATAAGATATCTGTGAATTGCCTGAACAATTAGAACTAATATATTTGGAATCTGGAAACCCATAGAGAGAGAGAAGAGTTACTTCAGTAGGCTAGCAGCAATGGCAAATGCGGTCCATTCCGATCTGAACTGTCGGAGCTCTTATCTCAACAATCTTATTACCATCTTCATATCATATTATAGCCATGCTACCATTATATTTATCGCTCTCATTTGCTCTATCATCATGCCTATCCTTATTGCATTCATTATCATTTCCATTGATAATTATGATTCATTGTCCACGGCATTGTCAATGGACTCGCGCTTCGTTGCTTAGAGCATCGAGAGGTTTTTTGTGAGGCGCCTGTAGCAGGCGCCGTTATAAATTAAATTCAAATTGAATGAAAAAAACCCAACGTGACAATAAAATTCCAGTTTCGGTGTCTCTGTCCAGTGTCCAGTTGCCCAGTTCTTTGGTTTCCCGTTCTCGCGGTTGGGAAATATTTCCTAAGCACAGTTGCGGCAAAACATGAAAGATCCTCACAAAATTAGCAAGCGCCGCATTGTCATATGCTAAATACCCAGCAGACTATCTCTGTCTGCCTCTCTCTCTCTCTCTCTCTCTCTCTCCCTCTCTCTATTTATCTTTCTCTTCCTCTTGCTCGCTCTCTCCTCTACGCCGGCTGTCGCCATCCGATTGCCCATTATGCTGCAGTGCGTCGGCTGGCGGGCGCCACATTTAATTATCAATCAATCACATTTGACGGTTCCCTCCATTAAATGTCAGCCAATTGATTGAATTTTTTATTTGGAGAACGACAAACTGCTGCGCTGCGCTGAGCTCAGCCAATGGCTATGGCTATGGCTATGGCTACGGCTGCGGCTATTATGGCTGTAGCTATTACCCTGCTCCGATGCTCCTGCTCCTGCCTCTGTCTCGTTCAGCCACTCTTTGCACTCGCTCATGATTGATCAATGCTGTTGTCTGGCTGCGCTGATTGATGAACTGCATGCGAGTGCCTCGCAATTGCTATTTCGTAGCCTGAAGCTCAGCTCCACTCAGCCAATCTCTGCTCCTCTCAGATGGAAATTTGTGTTTGAATCGTGAAATCTGCATGTGAATGCAAAATCCATGCTTGTAGTCATGGCCCCCATTTCTATTTCAATATCGATATAACTCTCAGACTGCGCAAATAGACCTATGGATAGCCTATACAAGTGTAATCCCATACTTAGAAATCGAATGAATCAGATTCCCTTGATCACCCTATTTAAAAGAGAATGGCTTACGTCCCCTCGATAAGCATTTCCTCAAGAATGATCACAAGTTAATACTATATACAAAAATACCATATCTAGAGACTTGAAAATCGGAATATATTAATGAGTACACCCGCATCTGATCAAAAGCTAAGATTTTTCCAAAACGTCAACTTGGGTCGTAGACAATCAGAAAACACTATACTCGAAAAACCAATTTGGTTGTTGGCTTCTATGAAAATCTATGATAATTCGAGACATTGTGCTATAAACCATTAAAATATGTTAATATTTCAAGACTCGCTCATACTTTTACTACAATCACCTACATCACTTTAAACATTTCCCTAGTTTACCAAAGAGCGTGCTCACAATTCAAAGTCAAAATGCACCGTGATAGGTAGGCGAGCTCTGTTTACTTAAAATATGTACATCCGAATTTCTGGAAAGCGTGGAAGATACTAACAAAAGAATCCAGTATATCTATATCATACCATTTATAAACATAAAAAGCCTATAGAAATGCGATATTAAACAGAGAATTTTTTATTATTAATGATACTAATAGTAATGATCTCTCTCTCTCTCTCTCTCTCTCTCAAAATCGGTTCAACTTATATTCTTATTATTATTTCCTTAACTTCGTATAAAACCGAAACTTGGCAACATTACCAAAATAGCTTTCATAGTATTCTTATACATATGTATTGGCAATTAGACAGGCGATATTTTTGATAAAAGCTTCGATAAGTATCGATATTCTTCTCCTTCAGCCGATATATTTTTCTCGATAGAGCATTTTATAAATCAATTTCTTTGGATTAAAAAATTACAATGATAGGGCGGTAGGTGGTGAAAAAAGAAGCTAATTTCTTGATAGTAAGCGGCTAGCTACTGATGAATAGAGAGATCATACCTATCATATGATAGATCATTGACTAAGCATGAGTTTGGTATTAAGCGAAGATCGTGTTATTCTGGTGAATCATTTGGAAGAGCAGTTGGTGACCCACGCTTCGCATGATCTCACATAGTTTCTCTTATTAGGCTGTTTTCCTCCATTGCCAATTTCACTCTAGTCCAAATGTGTTTTAGCTCCATTGAGTAGCAAACACACACATAGACTTCTTATGTGCTTATTAAATTTATTATTATTATATATAAATTTATGTAGTTTTTGTCAATGGCCGGCGTTGGCGTTCCGAAATTGACATTTGTCAACAGCTTTGTTGACGCTTCGCTTAATTTATTGGCCACGTTTTGTCGTTTTGTCGCTTTACATTTGGTTCGGCCGCTCGATCACATCATCATCTCGATAATGATCACCAATAATGATTATCATTTGTGGGGCAAACACAACAAGCTGCGAGCTGCGAGCTGCGAGCGGTGTGCTGGTAGCTCTACTGTTAGCTCATCTCGGTTTTGTATGCAAATAATGCGACCAAAAAGAATTCAACGAACGACAAATGAAATACGAATAGAACAAAGATCCCAGGAGAGCGAATAGAATATTCTAAAAAGTGTGTTTTCTTTAGAAACCGACTGAACACTTTTTACAATATTGAGATTATTTTCTTCAAATCCAATCTAAAATTTGTATGAGCTTAATTCTGAAGTAGATTTGAAAACTTATGCTCAGAATATGTAGGAGATGGATTCGAATATCCAAGACTATATTATCTCTCTGCGTCCTTATCTGCATATTTCTTCTTTTCCTCTCAATTCCTATATATCTCTCCCCTCTCCTTCTTTACCCTTCTCTAATCATTTAATTTTACGATCTTTATTTTGATAGTAATTCCTTCGTTATTTTCACAAATTTGCAAAGGTTCTTAAAGATTTCAATAAAATTTCAATCAATATATTCTATAATCAATAATTTCTTTCCACAGATTTCGAAGGAAATCAATATTTTTTTTAGACTCTTCTCACAATTTAAATTGCTTAAGAGATTTTCAAGGCTGGCATTGCAATGATTTTAAAGCATTTTAAACATTTTTGCATCTTTTATTTAATGTCATAGATATTTATGACCATAGAATTCAAAAATCCCACAAAGTTTGTAGAAGTCGTAGAGATCTAAGCCTATGGAAAGTCGAGATATTGTGCTAGGTTCAATTTGACTTTTATTACAATTTCCTACAGCAATTTAAAACTTTCCCTGGTTTACCAAAGTTTCCCAAAAGGATATCCAAAACCATTCAATAATATCCACATAATCGCTTCCATGGATGACTAAATATCTTTAAGTTTACCCAATATTTCGAGGAACTTACATAATATTGGTCTATACAAACTTAGAAATATTCTCAACGATCATTTGCGAAGATCGTACAGAAACTTCCCGAAAAATGAGTAGAGAAGTGTGTGTGTGTGTGTGAGTGTGGCTGTGTGTGTGTTCTACGCGCTCCATTGGATAACATCTGCCCACGAGCCATATGGCCAAATCGTTTAGAAAATGGCAAATTATGAGACGCAGATGCAGACGCAGACGGAGGAGGAGATGGTGAGAGAGGCAGGGGAAGAGTGGGGCTGTGCGAGGCCTGGCGGGCTTATAGAAAGATTTCACTTGGATGGCAAAGCAGCGACGAGACCAAAGCCAATTTGTACGCCTACCAGGCAACACATACATAAAGAGGGAGAGGGGAGGGCGACAAAGAGAGGGAGAAAGATAGAGAGAGAGAGAGAGAGAGAGAGAGAGAGAGAGAGAGAGAGAGAG